>VNJM01003257.1:0-137955 GCA_008042475.1 Drosophila kanapiae
TAGAGTTTGATTTGTAGAGCTGTAGGCCAGGCATGTAAAGATCTCTCCGCCGAACTTGGGAGTCTTGCGAGGAACACTGCTGCTCTCCGAGCTGTCCTGGCTAAAGAACTGATTGGACGAAGACAGAGTGCCATTGCTTAGGCTGGTCTGGGAGGATCCTATCTGGTTGCCACTGGGCAGATCCATTTTGAGCAGGTAGTTGTCACTCCTCTCGATGTCCCAAATGCGCACAAAGAGATCGCCTGAGATTGAAATTAGGGCGGGTTGAGATTAAGGAGAATTGAGATTATTAATCAATATATATCGATAAGTAATGGTCACTTTGCTGCTCACCTGTGATGATGGCCAACGAGTTACCCGACCAGGCAACTCCTCCCTGCCTGCCTCCGCCACGACCGCTCATCTTGACGCGATCTAGCTCGGTAAGTATGCCTGTGGATTCCACCAGGAACAGAGTCACAGTCAGGTCCTCCATTAGGCAGATGACAGCGTCCCTAAAAGCAGATTTAACAGTTTAAATTAAAGGATAAGGATATGGATCAGCAGAAGATAGGGTTTCTTACTTCTTGGGATGCCACAGCATCTGGACAATGGGCGGTAGAGAACCGCATTTCATCACCTCCAGACAGGCGCCGCCCTGGTTGATGTAGTACACCACTCCGCCCTGCGTACAAGCATAAAAACAATGGTTATCCCTCACCCCAGAGTGCGTCATGCTCCGCGCCGCAGTTCTTGGCCTCCAATTGGTCAGAGTGTCCAGAGCATTCTCATCGCCGGCCACCGCTGCTTTGGCTAAATTGGCCATCTCCTCGCGCACCTCGCTCTCCACCGTCCGGCGGAAGCAAATCAGCAGCAGCACCTCGCGCAGGTCATGGGAGAACATGGTGAGAAACTGGTACTGACCATCGCAGCGCCATCCGGTGACTAAGCCCATGGCATCTGCCGTTACCATGCGACCGCCCTGCTCGCTAAACTGCAGTAGGACAATGGCCGCCTTGTGAGGCGCATTAACGCTGGCGAACTCGCGGTGTCCCGCGAACCACACATGGATATCGCCGTGCTCCCAGCCGCTGGCCAGCAGAGCCTTCTCCGGATGCCAGCACAGGGCCGTGGCCTGCGAGGTGGCGTGCACAGGGTACGTGACTTCTCGCTGCGGTTCGCCCTGCAAGATCAGAATCAGATGGTGTGAATATTGAAATGTTTTCAGATCCTGACAAGAATTACTTACGGAGTCGGCAAAAATCGTAACAGAACCGCCTCTTTCGGGACTAAAGGAGGCCACTGCAAAAAGCGGTTCGCTGGGATGCCAGCTGCTGATGGTGCTCACCGCATCCGAGTCCAGAAACTCGATTTTAGTATCAAAATATAGTGTCATTCCGTCGGATTAAACTTAAATGCAGCTGCAAATTTTCCGGCAAAAGCCAAAACAAAAGAGAATTTGACGACCAGTTAGCAACGGTTGCCATGGTTGCTTCAAGTAACGGTTAATAGCCAGCGTTTTTTGAATAAAGGGTGGTTCGGGTACTTTCGGGTGAGTCAATTTATTAAGATATACAAAAAAAAAAGGACGAAAAGTACGAAAATCACTAACGAAGCCTTGTTTTAAATGAAATAACTTATTATATATTCTTATCTCCTTCAAGGGTAAACGGGAAACTATCGGTAACTCCTTGGTGCCTCTTAATCCTAAAGAATTGTTTTTTTTAAACGAAGTCCAAGCTATTTTTAGTTGAACGATCTGGCAACTCCTCAGCAATCGTTAGCCCAATGATCGATCGTCAGCTGGGCGCACCACCATGTGTACGAACCTGGTAGATAAGAGATGGCACTTTACTTAAGTCAATATGCAATTGAAAGAAGAAAATAATAAGTCACAATAGTAACACATAAAGTAAAATATATATACATATTCCAATTACATATTTTGTATTGGCTTATTTATTTAAACATTTTAGTATATTCAGTAAAAGGTGTTTTAATTTGATAACAATCTAACAATTTAATAAAATTAACTTGATGTAATATAATTTAAATACATAATAGCTGTCTTTCTCTGAAAGTCGAAATATCGATATTGGGAAACCATCGATAGTATCGATCGAGTGACATCGATGCGTTTGCAGCTCTAGATGGCATATTTTATTTTGTAAAAAACTCGACGCGAGCAGCACACGGCTCGGAAATGCCATTAAAGTTCTTAAAAAAGTGTCGCCAGTATAATGTGACGTCTAAGAGTTTATTTGTTATATCAGTGCATCACCTGCTAGGTGAGTAAACCCTCTGCCGCCCTCGATAGCGCCAGCAGCAGCAAACCAACAACTACAGCGTAGCGCACCAATAGGAAGACCAACAACAAAGACGATTTGGTGACAGAGAGCCCACAGTTAACAGCTGCCGCAGGCTATTACACTTGTTGATTTATTTAATTGGAAATATGTACATAACTCCGTTTATGGTCTCGCACATGATAGAGCTCGCCTGCTATTACCAGTTTCACTGGAATTCGCCAACGAATTCAGGCCGCAAAAATGCGGACATCACAATCTTATTTCCCACACATACCAACTTGTTGCTTTGTTGTTGCCTTTGGCATACATATGTACTTACATACATGGCTGTGCTAACATCTACCGTTAACAGGGACGCCCAGGATTGTTTGTTAAAATAAAGTTAACAGCAGCAGCTGCCCTAATGCACACATACATACATACATTCTAAAGCTGATGTGTTAACAGTGAATGCTGCTGTTTGTGTACAGAGAGATCTGTTTTATCGAGATACTCCCTTCAATTTCTATGTAGCTCTGTGAGAATTCTAGAAAAAGGTTTAATTTATAGACAGATGCACATTTAGATCCATAATTAGTTAGTTTTCCTAAAGTTAGACGTTTGGTAAAGCTGAATCTCAAAACTAAACTGGCGCTTCATCAGTCGAAAGCTATGTTCTGACCATAAATCGTATAAGTCTCGAAAGAGATTATTCAAAACGTATGCATGGTATGTGTGCTTGCGCTTGCTGCGGACCGGCTGGAATGTTTTGACTGAACTTGTCAATCGGAGCACGTTCTCAACGCTCTTCTTCCATTGCAGACACCTCCAGTACGGTCGACTGCACGATCAGTTCGGAGAGCAAGGGGCAGGAGTGCCTGGACAACGTGTGCCAGCGACTGCTCATCCAGCAGCCGGAGTTCTTCGGACTGCGCTACCTGGTCAAGGGCAAGGACAAGGATAAGGACAAGGAGGACGAGTTCAAATGGATTGATCTGGAGCGTTCGCTTAGCCGGCAGCTCGAGAAGTATGCGGCGGGACCAAAGATCTACCTGCGGGTCCGTCACTACGTGACAACTGGCGTGCGTCACCTGAGCGATGAGGCCACGCGCTTCTATTACTTCCTTCAGCTGAAGAGCGACATCTATGAGGGCCGCATTGCCTGCGACATCCGTACAGCCATCCTGCTGGCGCTGTACTGCCGCCAGGCGGAGTACGACAGCTACCAGGGCGACAAGCAGAGCAAGGATTATCTGAAAAAATCCCTGGTGCTGCCGCGCAACATGCAGGGCCTGGCCAACGACGACAGCATGCTGGAAGGCCTTATCGTGGAGGTGTTGCAGCAGCAGGCGAGCCTAGCGCATCTTGGCCAGAGTCAGGCGGAGGAGATGTACATACAGTGCTGCCAGCAGCTGGACGGATACGGGGAGGAGCGCTTCGCCGCCAAGGACACCCTTGGCAATGATCTGCAGCTGGGTCTGGCCATCAACGGAATGGTGGTGAACGCGGACAACGGGCGCCAGTACTTTCCTTGGAAGGACTTTCACACGGTGACCATAGACAAGCGCACCATCAAGATCGAACAGAACCGGCTGGACGGAGATGGCAGCATTGTAGGCAGCTTCATCTTTGGCGAGGCGGACACTGCACGATACTTCTGGAAGCTGTGCATCAGTCAGCACAAGTTCTACAAGCGTTACATCGACACCGCAACGCCTTCCAGCCTTGGTAGCGGGGCGGACGTAGAAAGCGGACACCTGGGAGCCGATAGCGTCGGTTATGTCGACTTTGATTACGCCGAGGCCGCGGAGCAACTGCAACAGCAGCAACAGCAACGTCAGCAACAGCAGCAGCAGCAGATCCATCAGCAACAGCAAATGCTCTCGTCGAACATTTCGCTGGCCGCCAGCCATAGCCATAGCCAGCTCCTGGGACAGAGTAGCTCCTGCCTCGATCTGAGCAACAACAACCTGCACAGCAGCAACGGCATGTTGCACATCGGTGGCAACGGCAACGGCAGCAACAACAACGAGGAGCGGGAGCGCCTGAAAGCCATGCTGCCCACGTACCGACCAGCGCCGGACTATGAGACAGCTGTACAGCTCAAGTATCGTACTCCATCCGCGGAGCTGCACAATGTTACGCTGGCCCTGGCCACCCCCGGCACCACCTACTACGCCGGCTCCCAGCCGGACGTCCATAATCCCGGCGTTTACAACGAGAATCTGCTCTACGGCCATCTGACGGCACACCGCTATCCGGACGTGGCGCAGCCGGCAGCTGCCCTCCATCACCACATCAACCTGTATCAGACCAAGCAGCAGCAGCAACAACAGCAGGTCCAGCCGGTAAGCACGGCTCAGGCGTACCTGGAGCTCTCACAGCGCATGCACATGATGCGACACAAGGCCCCGCCGCCGTACCCGGTTAATCGGTTGAGCTCCTCATCGACACCCGACCTGGCCGTGGCGACTCCCCGTCCGTTGCAGGGCTACCGCAACTATGTGAGCGGCTCATCGCCCGATCTAGTCTCTAACCGCACCCTCCTCAACGGCGGCCAGTACCTGGCTCTGGCCGCTGGCGGGCATCCCGGCAACATGCCCACCTCCTCCGGAGCCACCATGCTGCACCAGTACCAATATGTGGGCCACATGGGGCACTCGCAGCCCTATCTGCCGCCTCACGGAACCTTCGAGAACCTCAATATGATTGAGGAGCAGCCGTCCATCATGTCCCAGCTACGGCAGTCGGCGATGAGCCAGGCAGCAGCCGCAGCAGCTGCAGCCGTAGTTACACAAAGGTAAGGTTCTATTAATTTTAAAATGGTAATAATAAATATATTAGAAAATATGAAGTACATAGAGTAGAAGTAGGCATGCGATGGCTCTTTTAGTTCCCATTTTTCCCCATTAAATCGACTTCAATTCGTCCCAGAGGTCTTCGCTTGCGCGATTAGCAATCTGTGAAACTTTACAAGAACAATGCCTCCGAAATTTAGCTCCCGACACTATTGAAAATTGGTTCAAAGCCAGAGCGCCCTACTCTCTCAACTGAGTTCGATAGAGTAAAATAGTGCTTGTGTGTGGATTTATCAACATTTACTAACATTTTAACGCACTTTACAGCTCACCCACTTTACCGCCTAGCGGCTATCGCAGCTCCGTGCCGCCACCAGCCAGCAGTCCGCAGCCACCAGCAGCTCCGTCCCAGAAGTCGACCACGCCCACTCCTCTGCAGCGAAGCGTTGTGAACGGATCCATAGAACCGATCTATGAGAACCTGCCGCAGCGAGCCTCAGGTGGCAGCAGTGGAGCAGCACACGCCGAGGCCATGCGTCAGCGAGCTTCTTCCATACAATCCGCCCCACCTGGCGTTGTGCCCGTACCGGCGGCACGACAGGCCAGCACAAACAACGTGGTAACCGTAACGGTGAATGCCCAGCCTGACGATGAGTTTACGCCAAACATAATCAAGTATGGCGCCGAGCGATCGGGTATCACGGAGCTACAATTTACAGAACCGCAGCTGCCGAAGCGCTCCACCCGGGCGGCCAGTGCTGCTCCTGCGATTGGGATCACGCCACCGCCCCGCCAACACCGATCCACGGCGAGCCTAAATAAATCGTCGACCGTCGACGTCATTTCGCCTGCGGGTGACTCGCTGCAGCAGCAATTCAGTGCCATGAACCTATCTGCCAACACATCAGCCTCCACTTCGTCCGTATTCAATTCGACGCTGGACACCACATCCTCGTCGGCGGCCAGCAAGGACACCAAGCGCAAGAAGCGCTGGAACTTCCTCGCCCGCAGCAAGACCCCCGATAAGCAGAAGTCTGCCACTCTGGGAAGGGAGAAGGCAGCGACAGCTGGTCAGCATGCAAAGCTTGCAGCAAAGCTAAAGCTGGCCCAGGACGATCTGAACCTGCCGCATCGTTGGTCTACCGGTGTTAGCAAGCCGCAGCCGATTTCTGGAAGGTATTCCAAGGACAAGCTGGTAGGTGATATAGAAATCTCTATAGTATGCACTAGTTTTTGATTAAGCGAAGTTATCGGTTCTTATTTTATGGAAGCGATGGTCCCCTTTGCAGGATGCATTGTCACCGACCGCCAATCAACCTTAAAGTTTTAAAATCTTGACAACCTGATGGTGATCTCTTTTATAATTCCAGTGCCAAATCCTTAATGAAAAACTTCAGGACACGCAGCTTTTCATGGAGTTTGAGCGCATACCGAAGCGGCGAGAGCACGCACTGTACGAGTGTGCCCTGCTGGAGGAAAATGAGCCCAAGAACCACGATCCAAACTTTTTACCCTACGATGATAACCGGGTGCGATTAGTCCCGTCAATGGAGAATCGACATGGATACGTGAATGCCTCCTACATATCTGTGCGTCTAATGTGCTACAATCCAAAAACTAAGATTAACTTGAAGTATTATTTTGTATTTTGCATTTTGTAGGCCACTGTGGGAACGAAACAGCGTTTTTACATAGTGGCACAATCCCCGCAGGAGTCACAAACGATGAACACCTTTTGGCAGTGTGTCTGGGAGGCCGATGTGTACTTGGTAGTCCAGCTAACCGAGGATATGAGGTATATTCCCCTGAGCAGTCAGCAGCGTCTGGAGTTTGGACAGGTTTGTGATCATTAGAATTTAGAATATAGAAAATAGATTATAGAATATAAAATATTACTCTGTGTCCACGCTTACAGTTCCAGGTGTATCAGGAATTTTCGCAAACCACCGACCGATGTACAACCAGCAAGCTGCGCCTCTTCCACGCTCCCTCGCGTCGCTACCGTTCCGTCTGGCATCTGCAGTACGCAGACTGGGCGGAACAGAATTGTCCGCGCGACGTTAACCACTTTCTGGACTTCCTTGAGGAGCTAAACTCGGTTAGATTGGCTTCCACACACGAGGTACCGCCGGGACATAATACAAATCCTCCCGTTTTAATTCACTGCCTCGAGGGTGGCGGTCGCTCGGGCGTCACCCTGACTGCGGACCTTTTGCTCTATACACTGGACCACAATGAGGTGAGCTTGGGATTGGGCAACTTTAATTCTTTTATTTATTCCTACGGTCTTTGCAGGATCTGGATATACCACGGGTCATTGGGCAGCTGCGGCATCAACGTGATAGCATAATACCGTCGCTGGCGCAGTACAAGTTCATCTACAACCTGCTCATTACCTATCTGAAGCGTACGAGGTTAATATAAGGGTCAACATAAACACGCATGAGATGTGTTTTTTTCCGGGCATGCATTGTACTGTCCATGGACCAAAGCGTTCTATCTATCGTATAAACATAATTTCCCGAAAGCGAACAATTTTATTTTAGAACTCGTTGCATCGTCATTAGAAAAAGTGCCTTTTCATCTGCGTAACTCCAATCAAAAGTTTTTTACCTAATGTACAATTTCGTTCCGATTGTAATTTGTTTTTAAGTTCCAAAGTAGAGCTAAGCGCTAACAGCAAATCCTACAAATCGTGTTAATCGTAGTGCCTAGCTAGTTAAGTTAGCCGGTTAGAACACAAGGTAGCTCCGCATCCACATAAATACTTGATAGGTTTAAAGCCAAATTATTTATAGACAACTGTGTTTGATCTAAAGTTGAAACAAAACTTAACGAATTGATATCCTCCACGAAAGCAATAAAAAATATAACATTTCAACATGCGTGTATTATCTCTGGGTAAAATGCCTGCAGGAAATATATATCTATTTTTGCCTATTTTCGTTGACCCTTCCAGCTATAAATGATATCCAATCCGTTGGCAACATTGCTTGCTATACGAGAGATAATATTCTACATCTACGAACAGGAAAGGTAAGAATCGGGCAACTGTTGTATTGGTTCTTCTTATTCTAATTGTTGCTCTCTACTTTTTTTTGGCCATTCGTTCGCTCATAAATAAGTGCATCGTTGCTCTACTGCTCTCTGTTCGCCTGTTACACAAACTATACCAAGCGGCGCGCATTTGTTGTTATTGTGTCGGCAACAAATTCCCAATCATTAGTTTTCCAAGTACAAATTTATCAAATGAAAGATTTTATGTACCAGGCGCTCAGAATGCAGCAGGAGGTTGATTAGTTCAATGTAAACATATTTCCCAACTGTTCAGGGCTCTCGCGGATGCTGCTCTCTTCGATATGTTTTGCCAATCTTACGCTTCTTAAAAAGAGAGCAAACGATCGATTGACGTCACCGCATAGATAAGTGCATCGTTGCTCTACTGCTCTCTGTTCGCCTGTTACAAAAACTATAAGAAGCCGATATTTGTTGGTATTTTGTCGGCAACAAAAATTTCCAATCAGTAGTTTTCCCAGTACAAACTTATCAAATACAAGATTTCATGTACCAGGCGTTCAGAATGCAGCAGGAGGTTGATTAATTAGTTCAATGTAAACATATTTCATAACTGTTTAGGGCTCTCATGTTTTGGGCCATTCGTTAGCTCGCTAGAGAGAGAGCAAACGATCGACTGACGT
Source organism: Drosophila kanapiae (assembly GCA_008042475.1). Taxonomy (NCBI): domain Eukaryota; kingdom Metazoa; phylum Arthropoda; class Insecta; order Diptera; family Drosophilidae; genus Drosophila; species Drosophila kanapiae. Next base: position 8,764 of record VNJM01003257.1, read on the forward strand.
CATCTCATAGATAAGTGCATCGTTGCTCTATTGCTCTCTGTTCGCCTGTTACACAAACTATAAGAAGCATTCATTTGTTGTTATTGTGTCGGCAACAAAAATTTCCAATCAGTAGATTTTCCAGTACAATTTTATCAAATACATGATTTCATGTACCAGGCGCTCAGAAGGCAGCAGGAGGCTGATTAGTTTTATGTAAACATATTTTCTAACTGTTTAGGGCTTTCGCGAGAGCGCCTCTCTTCGTTTTGTGGGCCATTCGTTAGCTCGCTAGAAAGAGATCAAACGATCGACTCACGTCACCGCATAGATAAGTGCATCGTTGCTCTACTGCTCTCTGTTCGCCTGTTACATGAAATGTAAAAGCGGGCAATTGTTTTTATTGCTCTTCTATCGTTCTCCTGAAGAAAGACAGGGCAGGATTCTTTCCCGGTAGAGAAATTTACTACAGGACATTTCTTCGGTGCCTTAACTTGAACCATTTTAAATGCGAATTTAAAACAAATCACAAGAATTCAGAACCTCATCCATATGCACATGACAATCTTTGAATAATTTGAATTTGTGTTTATTTCCTAATATATTTCCAATACATATTAAATACATATAGAATTTAAAAATAAATTATAAAATAGTATACAAATGTCTTTTGTAAATATTAGTCAATACATCTGGCTAGGGAATTGTTCTGAAGGACTCGGCATGCAGCAAAGAGGGAAGACGGACTTGGCTCGCATCAAGATCTTCAAGTTTTAGACATTTTTAAACATGAAGTAAAGTCCATATTACTTTTTCCAACTAAATTTTATATTAGACAACGAATTGCTATTGCTCTGATTTTTTGCATACGTTTTTAATACAATCAAAACTTTTTCGGCGAAAACTTAAATCGCAGTTTTGCATATAAATTTGTAAATCATGAAACCTATATGTATAATATTACATCAGTGTGAAATTAAATTACTTTATATAATTTCCATATATTCCCCATATATCCAAGAAAAAAATATTGTAAGCTGCACTTTATAAATTTAGGGTTACAAATATATTTCACGACATTTAAGAAAAATTCGCAATTTTTACGATTTTTACATTTATGTTTTGATTTAAATAACATTCTTGAAAGCCTTAAAAAGCTACATTTATTTATGTTTTTATTCTAACTTAAACATTTAGGGAGCACAATTTATATTTCTTGTGTATTCAGCAAAAGATAATTTGGTTTTCGCCTTGAAAATCCAGCTAAGAGTCGGGTCTGCACTACGTCCAGGTTTGTATATATGAATATATATTCAAGTTGAATCAGTAAGAAATGAAATTGACAGATTCGCGGGCGGTACAATGTTGCCCGCTTCTCAGAATTCGACTATACTGACTGACTGCAATATTATGTAGTTCTTTGAAGTGTGAATTAGCAGCTAAAAATTCGTCAGACCTTAGTCTTTTGAGTATGTCGTCTTCAATGGTAAGACAAACGAAAGGTGAAGTTTCAGATTGATTTGAATTTCCAGCTAATCCAAAAAAATAAATATTTATGTAGAGATTTCAAGTAGGTTGATTGTATATATATATATGTATATATGTTGTATATTTGTATGTATATAACAGGCATTCTTGCACACTCAAAAAAATATATATATTAGAGTCATTTACGTTTGAGAAAAATATGTTCACAAAACATTATTTATTCTGGTTTTTGTTTTTGTTGGTTTTTTTTTAAAGTCTCAGGTTTGTATTTTATAAACTTATTTCTGGTTGCTTTTCGAGTTAGTTGTACTTTGATGATTTCATTTTTGTATTGAGGGTTAGTCTAGGTCTTTTGTTATTGTTTATACAAATATATTGCATTTGTCTTTCATTTTTTTCGGTAGATATAAATACTAGTGTTTGGAAAAAATATTCGAAATAAATTTCTCTCTCTTTTGGGCTTTAAAACTAAATATTTGGAATTGGAGCGAAGGTTTTTAATGGTACTTTCGTATAGTGTATATATTAGTATGTATATAGTATATCCAACTTACGAAATTAACGAGACAACTTAGTCTCATCATTGTGCCGGGCATTGAAATGCTTCAAAGAAATGCCAGAGGTAACTCAAAAGAGTTTCATTCGAGTCTGCTTAGAGGGTGGGTCTGCCTGCAGACATTTTCTTCTTGGAGAAAAGGCTACTACTAAGCGGGCGGTGTATGTATAGTGGGGAAAAATGGGTACACAGAATTTGACTAAATTAAGACGTATTTAAATCATAGGCCACTAACTAAAAGTGAACTGCAGAACCCCAATCCTCATCATAAATACATGGGAGAGTCCAGTTGGTTTTCTGAATGTTCCGATGAAGGGTAAAGGCAGTTGATCCTGGCGGGATCCTGTCTGTGTTTGATTCTCTGATGAATTGGAAACCACAACCATTCACAAATTTTGGCAACTCTTTAAGCTAAAAAAAAGAGAAGGAAATTATAGTTTAAACATACGATTAAATTAAATATGAGCGTTTCTATAAGTTTCAGAACCATTTGCTTGTACGTTCGTTATGTTGCGTCTTTTGAACTTATAGTAAAATGTAATAATAGTTACTTTTTTTCACAATCCGAATATAATCAGTATTCAATTGTTTTAGAAGTTCGCAAATAGCAATCATGTTTGTTTCAAAATAAGTCTCATTTACAACAGTTGACCAAAAATAATATAAAAACGTATGGCGTTACTTATTTTGTTTTTATAAGGTATATGGATATCTTTAAAAATAGCCAAATTATGCCATTTTGGCCTGAACATGGCTGTTATATTATATAATCGTCCGATTATAGCAATATATAGTTTGCAAAAAAAAAATAGGAAATAGTCTTAAGAACGGAGAGACTACTTGTAGTTTCCATAGAAACCAAAGGACGATCATGGCTAGATCGACGCCACTGGTGATGCTTATCAAGAATATGGTTACTTCTTGTGGTCGGAAAAGCCTACTTCAGTGCGATTTAAATATCACGACTAAATTATTATACTTTCTGCAAAGGGTATAATAATAGTTGAATTGTATTGTGTTTGTTTTGTGTCCCTATACAGACTAAACTTATGGTTCTGAACTGTTTAAAGGTTACTGTGCATACTCACAACTAATTAAATTAACATTTAGCGGTTAAGACAGCACAATTTGATTCATTATTGATTCATTGGTGGCATGGGGCATATGGTACACTTTGTGATATCCATAAAATTTGGCTGGCCACCTGAAAGATAGATTAAATTATTGGTTTATGGGTTTATGCCTTTGAACTACATATATTTATAGTCTATGGAGCTAATGTTTCAAGATAGAGAGATCTGACTCGAGTCCCGCTTTGCATTTGGTGTGATTACTGGATCCCGATCTGGAGGTGGTTGTCAGCTCTGCTTTGCTGCGCTTACCGTGCATGTGGCTCAGATGCCTACTGGCCGCATTGGGGGCATGATGGCCATTATATACACTGACCATCGGGGGCACATTGTACGGCGGTGGGGGCGGTGGCGGCATGGCCAGAGACTGCTGTTGCTGTTGTTGTTGCTGGCTGCGCATGTGCAAGTATGCTGCTGCCGTCGGCGGTGCAGAAAGCTGAATGGTTGCAGGCTGTGGGGTCAGTGGTGGTGTGGGTGTGCTGGGTGGTGTGTCGTTTGTGCTCTGGCAGGGAGTATTGCTCAGGTTGCGGGTCACGGCATTATTTGATATTTGCTGCAGCAGCCGGCAGTCGGCGGCCGTGTATACGGGCGGCAATGGGTCGTGTTGCATGTTGCTCGGTTGCTGGTACTGCATGGTATGTTGCTGCTGCTGCTGGTGGTGGTGTTGGTGCTGCTGCTGATGCACATAGCCGCTATCACACGACGATATGGAACCTGTTGGGTGTGTGAAAGTAGCGTAAAGAAGAAGAGTTTTTTGTTGTTGTCTCTCAAGTGGTGGCCGTGAAATGCGCTCCACCCTAAAGTGGCCGTCATTTCATGGCCCCATTTGCTGCTGTTGTGTGTGTGCGTGTGTGTTTGCTGTGGGTGTGTGTGAGTGTGAGTGCTACGTGTAGCCGACAACCAAACCAAACCTGGTCCAACCACCAATAAGTATCTTCAAATGCAAAAGCAGGGGCACAGAGTCTAAAGCGCAACTAAAAAAGAGGTAACTACTTAATTTAGAGCTACGGTTCTTACGGGTTCCGGATTAAAAGCCTACTCATCGTATACACAGTGCATTTCAAGGCAGTCTCAAGTAAAAGTAATAACTTTTTAACAAAACGAATCAATCAATCTAAAGTATTGTTCCGATTCATATTTTATGCAAAGGCTTTTGAGCTCTCAGCGATGTATATCGAGGATAAAAGTCCGAAATAATACTTTGATATCATATCATATATCATTAATACTCAATATCATCGAAAATATCGTGAAATATTGTAATATCGTTAACTTTGTTGATTGAATGTCGAAATTATCGAACAGAAGAAGAAAATATCGAAAAATAGTTTGTTCGTTTTGGCGATATACGATATACGGAATAACAAAACGACTTAATTCAATGACAAAAGTTAACCTGACATTGAAATATATTTTACTAGCTCTATTCACTATTTAAACTTAAAACCTTTCCTATCGTTGACTGATTTAAAAATGATCAATGTCTTAATTGACTCTACAGTCAGAGCTGCTATTAATTATCTCAGAACCGTAAAGGTTTCAAGAATTAAGTCTTATGTAAGGTAGGTTCAATTATTATTAACTATTATAATATAATAATTATCATTATTATTATTATAACTTAAATGAGCATTAAAGAAAGTGGTTAACATAGGGCTTCTTAAATATTTCTTTTTAAATGGAATCAACATTTTGGGCCATTGAAATGCACTGAACAAACGAGCATACGAATAATCCGGTTTTAGTAACAGCTAAAGCAGTTTTTTTTTTTTATTTTAGTAACAGAGCTAAGGCACGAATGGTGGAGACTCACCGGAAGTCATGGACTTGCGAAGGGGCAGATCGCGAAAGGTTGTCACGCTACTGCTCTCCAGGGAGAGGTCAACAGACGGCAAGGGCGGCGGCGGCGTGGCCGGCGTATCCGAGTGCGATCGCTCGTGGATGGCCCGTGTGGGCAATATGTTGCCGGCCGAAGCCAGGCGTCGATGGGAGCACGGACTAGGACTCGGTGTGCACTGGATATTGGCGGCGGATGCTGCTGCGGCGGCGGGTGAGGTGGTGGGAACTACTCCTGCGCCCGCTCCTGCTCCAACGTTCACTGGCGCTATGAAGCCATGCGCCGTTTGCATGTGATGCAAGCCGTGGCGGGGCACGAACGGCTGGTGGGGCCGGATCTTGGAGGATTCCGAGAGCGACAGCATCTTCTTAACGGCCTGCGGCGATGCTGTGCCGAACTTGGGCCCGTTGTTCTGCATCTGACGCCTTTGGTGATCGCTGGTGGAACTGGTCGAACTGGTGGTGGAGAGCGTGGGCGAGCTAGGGTGCCGCTTGCGCAGCGACAGGGACGAGTTCGGGGCCGAACTTGAGCTGGTGTGTGAGTATATGCTGAGCTGATCGCCGGCATTCAGACTAGAGCTGCCTGCTCCTCCTGTGCCTCCTCCGCCGGTGCTGCCGCCGGCGCCGCCTCCACTGATGCTGCCGCCGCCTCCGCTCCGATGGGACGTATTGCCGTGCGAGATGCTGCCCGAGTAGGTGGAACCGTGCGCCGGTTCGCACTCTAGCGAGAATTTGTGCAACAGGTCCTCGTCGCTGAGTATCTTCAGGCTGTTGAGGTAAGCCTTCACTCGCCGCACCATCTGCGCCTCCTCGAACATCTTTTTGGGATTGGGAGCTGCTGCGGACTTCTTGCGTCGCTTGATGGTCGCCTGTCCTGCATTGGCCGCTATCACCGAGCCGGCGGCCGCATTGCTCTGCGAGGCGGACATCTGATTGAGCGAAAAGAGGGCGCTGGAGGGCGATTGGCCCTTAAGCTCGAGAATGGCCAGCAGATCGTAGGGGGAGCTGCACATGTGCGTCAGCAGGCGCACCTCCTTGGCGAGCATGCGCAGCTTCTCGAAGTTGATCAGGCCGTCGACGCGCGTATCGTTGCCAAGGTGGATGAAGGTGAGATCCTTCTTTACGATGGGATAGAACGGAATGATGGGATGCTGGGCGAGCAGTTCGGCGGACACCAACTGCCTGTACTTGCTCATGTTGCGCGAGGGATCCATAAGGTCCTGCAGATCGTTGAACAGCCGCTGGTATTTCGACGGTAGCTTCTCCCACGTCTGCCTCAGCCGCGAAACGGCGCCGTGACCCAAGCCCGACACAATGGCGAACATGGAGTTAAAGTTGCGGCACTCCTTGCAATGTCGCGCAATCTTAATGAATTGCTTCACGATCTTCATGCGGCGCACGATGTTGTGCTCGGCACAAATCTCGCTGACCACCCAGAACATTTCCCGGTTGACCAGCTCGGCGAATTTGCTCAGCATGGGCACGCCGTAGCGCGAGTGCAGTTCGAACAGCTCGTCCACATATTCGGTGGATTCAATCTGCCGGAAGTTGGCAAAGTCCTGTAGCGTCAGCTGGATGGCCAGCTCGTAGGCGTTCAGCTGCAGGAAATGCACGCCAGATTCACGGACCAGCTCCAGCGCCAGCTCGTCTGGCACCAGCGGCTCCGTGCTGTCGTTCAGCTTGAGGTAGTAGCGGGCCGCAAAGCTTATCCGCTCCGCCAGATTCTGCAGCTGATCGGGCAGCCGACGCTGCTTCACCATGCCGCCCTCACCCACGCTCACCTCGCAGAGCGAGAAATTTGAGCTGGGATCGTGAATGCCAAACTCTTGGAGGGTCAGCATTACCACCTCGTGGGCCGTCGTCTCCTTGTAGATGAGCACATACTTGCAGGTCTGGTCCGCCTTGTACACCTTCAGCACATGCTCCGGATAGTCGGGAAGCAGGTGCGTAGAGTTGGTGGTGAGCGTGCTGGCTGCCGATGGTCGATGAATGTGGGCGGCCTGGTAGTTCACGTTAAGCGTTCCCGCTCCGCCAGCCTCACTGCTGGCATCGTAATTGAGGCTGGTTAGGTCCGGGTTCGACTGCGACTGGTAGAGACGGCCGCCATTGCATCCGTTTACCGACGACTGGGTGGAGCTGCTACTGCCCGAGCTGGCCGCCTTCGACGACTTCGGCTCATTCAGCAGGGTGTCCGAGGAGTCGTTCAGACTGCCCACATGATGCTGTTGCTTATTGAGCAGGTTCATCTTGGCCAGGGCCTTTTGCAGGCGGCGCTTGGGCGCCAGAGTCATGAACCCACCGCCGCTGCTCTTCGTGTCCTGCTGTTCTGAATTAAAGCCGGATCCCGATCCGGAGCTCTTCTTGGCCGAGCTGTTGTTGACACTCTGTAGAAGCTGCTGCATGAAATTGGAGGCCATGTTGCCGCCGCTACTTACTGGCGGCGTTTGGGGTGGCGCACAGTCCGGCTGGTCAAGCAACATATCCACGGAACTGAGTCGCACCATGTAGGCCCGGTTGGAGGCCTGGGCCAGGGATAGATCAGTGCCGGTGCTCTCAGAGCGTCCATGCAGCGCCGCAATGTCGCTGGCGCAAATGCGGCGTGGACTTCTCAGGGACTTGAAGCTGGCACTGTTCGCGGAAAGACCGCCACCAGATCCAGCCGACCCGCTGCTGTGCTCGAGTGCCAGCATCACCTCCTTGAAGCCGAGCAGGTTGCTCTTGACGCTGATGCTCAGATGGGTTGTGCCCGTGAGGATCTCGAGAGCACGTTTGCTGGTCACATGGTCCAGGGACTGGCCATTGACCTCGTGGATCTGGTCGCCGCGTTTGAGACCCACATCCTGAGCCTTGGAGCCCGACTCCACCTGTGATATGTAGATGCCCACGGCTGGGCTGCCGGTGGCCACGACCACCGGCCGCAGCTCGTAGCCGCCCACGATTTGGAAGTTGAGCTGCTCGTCTCGCGACGAACGGGTGAGGGTGCAGCTGCGCATGCGCGCCTTTGCGGCACAGGCGATGTGCAGTAGCCGCAGCTGGCTGAGCAGCTTCTTGCGCTCCAGCAGCGCCTCAAACATCTCCAGGAAGGCCATCATCTCGTGGTCCGCCTCGAAGTCGGTAAAGTGGTTGTTCACCCAGAGGAGCACAACGCGCGTAACGCGATCCCGCAGCTCCTGTGTCTTGTGGGCATCGAACTGCTCCAGGTCGAACCAGTGCAACAGCTTGCTGGTCACCTCCTTGGGGTTCTGGATGAAGATGCGGTGCGTGAGCAGAAAGTCCTCCACATAGGTGGGGTCCGTCACCGAGTTCTCTTCGACCAGCTGCTGGAGCAGGCGTTCCGGCGTTCCCCGAATTACGACGTGGCCGCGCTTTACATTCGGCGAAGCTGATATTCCCGCCGACGGTCCACCACCAACGCCGCCGCCAGCTGACTCTGTTACGCCGCCTCCAATGGAGCGCAGCTCCGTGACCATCACCACGCGTCCGTTCTCGTCCTCGTGCCGCCGCGTATTCTCCTCGCCCTGGTGCTGGATACGATAGTAGTCGGTCTGCGTGATGCACACGAACTGGCAGTCGTCGCACTTGGTACGCATGATGCCGCGGTGGTAGAGCTTGTCCATGGTGGGCAGGATGCCGAAGGAGTCGCCCATTTGCAGCTCCTCGCGGCTACCGTTCGCGTGCTCGATCTCAACGCTTCCGTTTATGAGCACCGACCACGAGTCCAGTTCCTCGCCGTCAGACATGACCACGGTGCCGGCTTTGTCCACAACGGCGAAAACCATCACGGAACAAAGCGCTCGTCGCACGGCCAAGGTGATATTGGTGAAGGCCTTCAAGCCCTGTGTAAAGTCGAGCAGCACTTCCACATCCTGCTCGCAGCGCTCAGCCGGGTCCTTCTCCAGACACTCACGCACTGCATCGCGCACGGTTAGGCTCTAAAGGAGATAAAATATATCATAAGTATGGAGGATTGATACTGGCAAGACTTCCTATTTTGAAGACTAAACTTTTGGAAGGATTTAAAGCTGTAAATAAGTAATCGCCTCTCTCTCAAGAATCAATCTAATGCGTATCATTTCCAGGTAAACTATTACTTAGGAAAACCCTGCTACAGAAAACAAAAACGACATCACCATCACTCACATCCATGCTCTCAGCTAAATCCTCCTCGTCCGAGTCCACAGTGGACTCCACCAGGCCGGAGTAATCAATCTCCTCCGCCTCCATCGATGAGGTGTAGGTGGAGGTCATTGTATCGCTTCCGCTGTACGCCGAACTGGTATCACTCGAGTGCGAGCCTCGATTGCATTTTTGGTGTAGCTCCGGCCGGTTGATTGCTGAAGAATTGTTGCTGCCCACCACCACTCCAGTGCTGGCTGTGATTGCGGGAGGATACTAAGTGTGGAGAATAAATTTATATTGTGTCTTAATTACAGTACAAAGCATGAGAGTCTGAGCACCTACGTGATGTCTGATTGGGTGATACGGCTCCATGAGGCGTTGCTTCTACTGTTGATGATACTGCTGTCCACTACGGCATGCCAACAACCGGCACACGTCGTGTTGTGCGGTTGGGTTTAGGCTGTAAAAAGAGAATATTCATTTAGTTATTACTGATATTACTATGAGATACAATTAAGATTCTTCGTCTCAGATTGGGACGCACAAAAACTGACACATTACCAACACATTTCCCACCCTGCTGTCCTCTATGCTAAAGAAATTACACTTTCCAACCTTTCCCCATGTGCTATCATAATGGATCTATCATAATGCTCCTTATATCATCTCTCTCCAACCTCCGCAATATTACACCTATTACCAGACAATATAAATTGTATCCTAAAGCTTCTAAACGTCTTAAAAATATACTATTACTTGTGAGCATCATAAACAAACAATAATTAATTAAATAAGAAGCCTACATTTAAATACTTATAAAATAAGAAAAGCTATATACTGAATCTATTATACCAAGTAGATTTAAGTTTTGTAAACGTTATCTATTCCCTGTAATAAAAATAATAATAGACTTATTATTGTTATAATTATTTCTATTTGATTTTTAATTATTTACTTATTTTGTAGTTAAATACAGTTTTGTTTAATATTTCAGACGTATCTAAATTTATGTAGACTCCAATATTAGGTGGTAACTTTAATAATCCTAGTAAACAAAAGATATTTAAGATAAACAAATGGTTCCAAGGGTTTTCTATGGGAGTCTATACTTTTAAAGTCTTTAAAAAACAAAAGGTGTACGTATATATCTCTGAATTAAAGCTTTAAAATATAAGTAGTTCACTTTAGAGATATATTATCAGGCGATTGAGAAAGTTTTAAGTGGATAGATGGTTAATAGAGCGTGTAAACTGCATGGAAATGTACGAATATTATCTGATATATATTTACCAAAAAAAACAACGCTATGATAAACGTATAAATTTCTATTATTACTGTCTGCAACCCCTTAATTACATTAATTGCAAACAGAGTTCCCACAAAACCCCACATACAACTCCTTGCTCTACAGAATATCTGCAAAAGAAATCTCAAAAAAAAGAAAAACTTGAATATAAAAACAACAAAAATTGTAATCTCTCGCTAAAACAAAATTGCTGTAAGATTTTATTGGCCAATTGTTGTTTCGGTCTTTTTTTTTTGTCTTTTTTATCCGCGCGCTGCTTGCTTTTGTTGCCCACACCAACACTTTCATTTTTCCCAACAACAAAACAATGCTGCCAATAAATTAAGCCAAACAAAAACAATCACAAAGCGGGCAAAAAATTCTCATGCAATCGAGTCTGCGCTGCCGACGGCTACACCGCGACGCTGAAGCCGACGCAGGCAGAGGCAGGCAACCAACAACAGTGTGTGGGAGCCCCCAGACTGCTGCTGCTAATGCTACTGTACGTGTGAGTGTTTGTTGGTGCGCTTGGTCGCTTTGCGTGTGCGTATGTGTGAGTGTGTGTGTGTGGGAGTGTGGACAAGCAACACAGAAAAACCTAAATTGTAGGCGACGACTTCCGTTCGCTGGATAAGCCATTGACAATAAAAAGAGCGTTGCAAAATCAGCGTGTAATAAATGAAAAAAAAAACTATGTATATAAATAAAATAATAACACTGCACCATATACACACACATACACACAGGCACAGGCGTATCTCTCGGTATTAAAATGGGCGTGTTTGTTGTACAGTTTTGCTAGTTTGGGGCCCCTGTGTTGCGCTAATTCCGGTGCACTTGTTAATTATACGCACTATTCCAGCTGCTGCAAACGCAGACAGACAGCTCCCCGATTGCTTTCACCCGCTACCCTTTTTTGTTGCACTTTGTACACTTTTTGAATAAAGAAATTCAGGCAGCTTGTGTGTGTATTGGTATTGTGGTGCGCATTGTTGGAATTTCTTTCACTCACACACGCGCATCTTGTCGCAGGAAAATGGGTGTTTAACGACCAGTTTCGCTATATATTTCGATCCCAGCTCGCTTGCCAGTAACTAAGAGGATTGCATTGCACTTTTATCAATTATAATTCGGTTCGAGATTGCAATTTTAATTTAGAAAAATCCAGCAGCCAAACTGAAAAAAAGTCCGACGCGTCGTACAGTGTGACCGCATATCGCTGAAATACCTTCTATTGAAGTCGATAAGTATTGCGCCGCTGAATTCGCGTTAAAAGAGGAACGATGGCAGTGAAACGATGGATACATTTTGAAGCTTAACGTATTTTTAAGGAAATTAAATGGAATGGACAAGGACTATTTATCTGTATAAAACCATAAAAATATACATATAATTGCCTTATCTCATTTGTTTCAAAAAGAGATAATAAATATTAAATAAAATAATGAAAAGAGCTGAAATAATGTACAATAGTTAAATAATAGTTATAATAAAGACCGTAAGTATTTAAAAAAAAAACAGGGGAATTTCCTTTTACAAAAGGTAAGTTATTAACAATTTAATTTAATTTAAATAATACGAATAAATTAAAATTTGTCTAAAAGATTTCGTTTTTACTCCTTCTCGATCAAATTGTAATTAGATTTATCCTAAATTGTTAAACCGAAAGTCACCCTAAAAAACTCTCAAACTCTGGGCAGCGTAGGGCGGAATATGAATATTCCTAATATTTATCCGTCTGCCATCTAAGTAACTGCGTTTGGCAGCTAATGTTAATTATTTGTGAGGTTTTCCCGGCTCGAATGAGAGATGTCATTGAAATTTGATTTGATCTTTGCGGTCTAACGAAGGGATGTCCACATATTTACTTATATTTTATGCATTTGCCAAAGCCTCAAGTTAAAGTGTCCAAATCAATAAAGTATTATTTGGCACAAACCCATCTTTCCTCTCAAGGGAGGGGGTTTCCCGAGGAGCTCCCAATGCTTATTTGACTTGGTTTTCCTTTAAGGTCTGCGAAAACCAAATCCCAGACGCAATCATTGGTTTTAATGTGCGCAAACGAAGGGGCGAAAGACGAAAAGAACAAACAGTAGAAACAACAAACGGAAAAGGGAAAGAAGATAAAGTCTCAGGAAAAACCACAGGCAATATTGGGAAATGGTTGTAGTTATGGGAAATAGTTAATTTTGAAATAATATGTCTTTTGACACAGAACGCCTCAGAACGAAAGGCCGAGGATGGAACACTCAACTAAAAATGGCAGAAATAGCTCAGAGGGGCGAGCCAAATTTAGTTAAAGCCATGAATGTTGAGTACAGTCCGACAAGAAAGAAGAAACCAAAAATTAAACAATCGTTCGATTTATACCCTTTGCAACGCAGTGAAGAAATCATTTCCAACTCCATTAACCACACCAAGCGTCCGTTTGTGTGAAACATCTGATCTCAGAGACTATAGCATCTAGAGCTACCAAATTGTGACAGAATTCATATCTTTTGTATGCAGTCATCTGCATATAAACCACTTCCTTTAAAATCTTAAAAACGTATAAGTAATCTATTGTCGTGGTATTAAGTTATAAGAAATGAATTAAATTCCTTTGTGCGGACGTTCTGTAAAAGGTTGAGTAAAATCGGATGATAAACATGGAAGTTAATAATTAAACAATACAGATCCTTTGTATGCTATGGGTACTGGGTATGTCACAGTAGACCTAACTCGACTGTAGCTTTCATACTTGTTTTTTAGTCATGTTGGTGTATTGTTATTTTTGCATGTCCCTAAATATATGTAAGTTTTTTATTAAACTAAGCTAAGAGGTGTTGGATTTCCATTCGGAAATGTCTTGCGACGAATTGCTTGTCTGTGAGGACTAATGAAAACAGTACTACTGATCATTGTATACAATTATAAACTTATGTTTGAAATGCCGCCAGATTTCTTAAGAATTAATATGCGTTTGTAGGGTATTTCAGAAGACACACTTCCAGTTGAGTTTTAATAGTTACGTTGCCATAATTCCCCACTGTGCGATGCCTCGCGCGACGGTGAAACACTTCCCAGCCATTTGAATTAATTGGTTTATTATTTTCTGTTTCACCTGGTTCTCTTCCCTTCCTCGTGCACCTTAAGCACCGGATTTGTATTTTATGTTATTTAATTTGCTTGAGCCCGATGGGTGGGAGTCAGGCGCAAGTGCTATTGAGGCCAAGTATTTGTCCCAGCTGTTGGCCTGCACGCAGCGGATCAAAGTCTCATTTAGTTTTTGGACTTGGACTGCCCCCTAATGCCCCGAGATGGCCAAGAATTAAAAAAAAAGAAATCAGAGGCTTCGAGCCATTTTTCTCTTTCTTCGGTTTGTTTATTTTTGCTGCAAATTCTTAAGCTTAAGTGTTTCATTGTTTGTCTTTTTTTACTCATAATTTGTCCGTTTCAATGGGCATACATAATGATTGTGCTCAACGATTCTCATTTCTCTTCCCTACTTAAACATAAATATTTTCGTTTGAAATAATGAATTAATTTTAAGTTTGCCACAAATGTATTCGTTGCATGTGAAACGTTTTCTTGAACTCGTAATATGTATAAGCTTAATGAAAATGTATGCCTTTTACACATTTATTATATTTAAGCATTCGAAAACACCACTACTAAACTCAGAATATGGTAGTATGAAATAATGACATTTCTATGCTACTATATGTATATATATTCGTGTTTATTGAAAAAGCCGGGTAAAATGAAATGATAATAATAATAAAAAAACATGTTGTTGTAGCTTTCCATTTAATACAACAGTATTTTTGAAATGTATTTTCTAATGTGGCATTTTTATGTAATTTCCTTTGCGATGAAAAATGCCTTTTAAATTTCTGTTTTTAGAATTACATATTTTTACTATAGCGAAACCTTTTTAAAGCTTTTGATAGAATAGAAATGATAGACTTAAGAATAAAACCTCCTGATTCACAAGATCACAAACCAAAAGCAGGGAGAAGGCACAGGAAAAATTTGATTAAAACAAAATATCGTTCTTGATATGCGTCTAATTGACTTACGTATAGACTAGATTTGAAAATTAATGTCATTCTTTAGCTTTGGATTGTAACTCTTTCTACGAAGCATTTAGCTGAGGGTCTTCCCCCTTTCCTTGCTCGAACATTTATTGTCAAAATTATATGCATGGTTAAACTCTTTTTGTTTCTTGCAGTACCATCGCGGTACAAGGCCAAAATTCAATTTTGAGTTGATATAGAGTCTCTCTTGTGGAAAGGAGTTAGGGGCGGCAGATGGACCTCGTCTCATATAAATATAGATTCATTTTGTTATAGACATTTAAACATTTAAGCATAAATGATTAGATAGATAGCGTTCAGGTGGAGGAGCGATAGGTACACACATATGTCAATGTTCTCATTTTCCGATTTGATTTTATATTCTATTTAATAGAATTCACAATACCATATGGAGTCTAATACGATTACTTATGCTGATCATCTAATTGATTTCTTCAAAACTATTTACATTTACTCTTTTAATTCCATCGAATCATCTTAGAAGCCATAACCTAGATTGTGTTCTTACAGTAGGACTAAGATTAAGCTTTACCTGTTCTTTACCAGAAAAAAAAACCGTATATCAACAAGTATAAGTATCTTAAGTGGGTGCTTATTGAAATACCAGACACTTTCATTAAAATAATGGATGATAAGATGATAAATAAAAATATGTCAAAACTATTTCTCTTAATATGTAAAGCAGTTTTCAGAAATCAGCGCTGTTTGGCGACAATTTCTCTCTTTTAGTCTTCGACTCTGACAGCTCTGAGTGCTCAAAATGGAATAAGTGTATGAGAAGTTCGTTCTTTGGCTTAGGGTTTATCTACTGCGGCTGACCGCAGCCTCGCTTGTATTCTAACAATTTATTTTAAATGCATATTTCCCGTAAATGCATTAAATTAGCAAAGAACCTTTTAAATATTTATGATTTAATTGTTATGAGACAAAAGTCGAGTTAAGCCTGCGTGGTTTTACGGATCAATGGCTTAATACATCAGTGTCTGATTTTGTGGCTTAAATCCTAGGTTCTTGCGCTGCAGAAACAGGTGTATCTCCCGGAAGTTGGGTCTGCTCGACTCGTTGCGCTGCCAGCACTCGCACATGAGATCGTAGATTTCCCGCGGACAATTGAGGGGCATGGGCAAAAGTTCCTGCACAAAAAAAAAAAACGTTCATTAGTCTAGGATGGCCAACGTTCATAATTTGATGTTTACTTACATGCATGGCATCGTCCTGGTAGATGTGGCCGATATTCTCTATAACATTCTCGTCTGTCATGTGCTCGTACGGCTGTTCCCTGGCGAACGTCAATATCTCCCACAGGGCGACGGCAAAGGACCACACATCCGACTTTGTCGTGAATTTTCCCTGTAACACATAAATAAATAAATTTTATTACAAGAATAAAAGAACGACGGTGAATCTTCAAAATATATATTAATACTATAAATGACTCGGAATGTATTTCGAGAGAAAAAATCTCACAAAATAACAAGAATATCTCTAAGGTAATATTTATTTTGAATACCCTGAAGCTATCATATCTTATCTGCCACGATCCGATATATCGAGCAGAACATCGATTTATCGCTAATAAAACCTATGTTTAAATTGTCGATTTATATCGATTAATTGATATTTTCTGCCATTCCTAGCAATGATTCCCTAAAATGCTCAAGAACCCACTGCAAGGTTCGATAACCCATCCTAGATGATATCTGTGTATTAACATCTCTGACTTTATGATTTAAATATGTAAGTATTTCGATCCCTGTTAAGGATAAAATGTTGTTTATACTTATGGTTAACCCCATCCATAAATATGCCTTAAATCGCGCTTTCCGCCCTTCTAAATAAAGAAATCCTCTCACTGCCAAAGGCCTTTTGATTTTGTTTACATGCTTTTTGGCTTAAGGATTATGCGGTTCCTGTGCACAAAAAACCTATTCATGTGTACAAATATCCTCTAACGTAACTTTTGCGCTTTTTAATATACGCACCCTACTCCGCACCCCCGCCCTTTGTCCCTTTTAACCCGTTCTCCAGTCCTATTCCCAGTCCACCAGCACGGAGTAGCTACTGTTGTCGTTCGTTCGTTTATTTTGCCCTACAGGCAGTAGAAGCCTCGGAAAGCAGCAATGAAACAAACTGCCAAACCAGGCAGTCAAACCTATTCTAGATTTCTCCGTATCCCACCGTTGGTTTTTCTCTGTCTGTCATACCCGTATCTGGAATATATATATATATTCGTATGTACATATATGTATCCTTGCACACCGCTCTTCATGAAAATATATATGTTGTTCATGCCGTTCGGTTCGGCCGGAGTTCTTCTCTCGGGTCTCGTGTACTTAATTAATTTATTTAGTGCGGTTTTCGCTCTGGGATTTATAAAATATTTGACTCGGTTTTTGGTTCTTTTCGTTCTTTGTTGAACTTTCCCCACGTTTCGGTTTGTACAATATGGGTAAGGGACCAGCATATGCATATCACAGCAGTATAAAATAGACCTTTTCGATCTTGAATTCGTATTTATAAGCTGAGTTTTATAAACTACTGCAAACTCAATTTTTTAAGATTTTCTGACCCCATCATACAATAAAATCTATCAAGTTCTAGTACTGGATTATTATTAAAAGCAAATAAATAGTCTAAGAGGTGAAAAGAAATTGTTAGAGTTAAAAGAAAAACGTTACCATTAACACACTCTCCCAGGCCATCCAGCGAATGGGCATCGGTTGGGTCTGCCTACCGGTGGTGCCCTCCAGTTGGCAATAGTCCGATGTATATGCCGACCGATTTATCACAGTTCCGATGGAGCAAACTTTGACGCTCAGTTCTGGGCCAATAATGCAGCTTCTGAAATGGAAAAATGAAAACGAAGCGGGTTTGAGCGGACGTAAGCATTGAAAATTCAATTAAAAATACCAGAAATGAAATAAACAAACACTTCCGCAGGCCAAAAAGCCAAATAACCCCAGGAACACACGAAGGCAGGCTGAAAAATCAGGATATACTCCCTTGCCGGCACAAGTAGATTGCTTCGACGTCGTTGTCCCTGTTGGACGTCCCATGCATTTCAAATGAAGCAGCCCGAGGATTTACCCCTTCGTCGGATTACTCAACTCTCCACAGGGGTGCCTGTGGTTTCGAGATGCGATTTGAACTGAGTTCAAAATTATTACGTATTTAATGTTTCAAGTAACAAATCTGGCAAGCCAAAAATATTTTATTTCAATGAATATAATTTGTAGATATTAGATATTAAAAAAAATGTTTCATGGAAGGAAATGTGTTAATTTCTAGTTAAATGAAGTTAGCGAAAAGGACATAGTTCTAATTTAGCTTCTTAATATTGATAGTGTACAAAATATTGTCATAAAATTAGTAGAAGACCAAGAATGTGCATTCATATATCAAGAGGAATTATGATATATCGTTAATAGCACTCAATATTATATCGAAAATACCACAACCTTTTATATATCGAAATGTAAAACATAGCTAAAATCTCATTTAATCTGGTACCATCAAAATTGTTTTTCCAATGTGTTTGTTTCTTTTACTTTACTTTTTAATGTTAAAATAAGATTTATAGTTCAGCCTTCTCAGAAAATATAGGGGAAAAATCGACTCATTGATATTTTCATTGATATCTATGTTTCACTTCATATTTAACAATTGATTTAAAAATTTATAGTAATAGCATCAGTACTGCGTGTATATTTCAACTCGAATCCCGTTTTCACAATGATGTGAAAAATCACTTTAAATGGAATTGACATCATCTCACTGATCTGGAAACCGACAGGGGAGAAGTTTGTTGATATCGGTCAGCTTTCGGAACAGCTGGCCATCTGACAAACTCATTAAGGGGGGCGGCATTGAAATGCGCACAGAAAGAGCAAGAGTGGGAAAATAAACAAATGGAAATGGTTGGGTCGGCGGGGGATATGGCCGGGGGCTAAGCCTCTGGATTCATCCAGGATACACATCATGCACCCCACGCTTAAATGATCCCACAACGACCCGCAAAGGGGCATTACACATAAGCAGACAGGTCTGACGTGCATAATTTCCTGCCTCTCAATATTGAAAAAGGATATGAGGTCCTGTCATATTACAAATAAAATGTAAGCTTCAAGTGCTGTGTGCGACGTCGCTGCTGTCTCGACATGTAATGCGTTTAGCCCAAATCGCAAACCAAAAGTCAGGGGCGAAGGAAAGCGGCTGCGAGTTGCAACCCCGCAGTAGACAACTGTTTCTGGTTTCGGTGCGTTATAGATTTCGATTACCACCACGACGTGGCAACAGTTCGAGAGTGGGCCGAGCTGAGTGAAAGGTTTAATTTTCAACTAGCATGCGATGAGGGCGGGCATGAAGCTCTTGCCACAGGAAACTTGGATGGAGGGTCGCTCGCTGAGTGAGTAGTTAAGTAGGCTTGTCTTGGTTGTTTATGGATTGGCTAGGATTTCCATTCTTGTGCTTTTGACATCCATTGACAGTGACGCCGACACGTGTCGAGGCTTTCTCTTTATTTCTGGAAACTAAAGTGAGAAACCCAAGCCCCAGCCCTTACCACTTGTTCGCACTTCTCGCTGTCCTTAATATTTTCGATATCCAAGGCAAGGCAAATTTGATGTCTTATGTCTATGAAAACACTGCCGTAATTGAGTGTCGCCCAGATACTCACTAGTGTGGTTTTTACATATATTTAAAATGTCTCGCTTGAAATAGAACATGTATTTTAAATTCCATAAATTTAGACGTACATTTTGATAATGATTATTATTGTTATATGGATGATTATATTGTAATCTAAAACAAGAAAGGAAGCTAACTTAAGTTGGCATTACCTTGCTGTTTCCAATCGAATCGATTTCATTGAATTGGTATGGTATGTCAAACTTTCAAACTTTATGTTGCCGCTACCACATAAGCGCAGTTAAAATAAAATAAATACAACATTACAATCGGTTTTGTGAACTTTCGTTGGATTATGTCAAAAACAGAATCTGTACCTCCAAATAATAATTTAAATCATTGTTCCGACAGTATGACCTAGTATTTCTGCCTCGGACTTATACATTGTTGTATCCCCACCAAGTTAACAATTACAAGCATATTGGGTTAACACAAATGCACAACAAAGTGTCCTGAAAAAAATAGAACACTGCCAAGTGAAGGGAGAACGCGGGCAAGAGAGTAATACGCGTACAAAACGCAATAACAATAAATTTCCACCAACTTGCGGGGCACTTTTAAAATGTGTCACTAAAACATATAGTTATGGGTTTTTAGTTGCCCTCCCCTCTGGTCTCACTCGGTGCGACCTCCTTCATGCGACAGAAATAAATAAAGCGAAGGAGCAAGGGCGAATGGACGGCTTTTGCGTATTTGTTTTTGTGCTTGGCGTCCCTCTTGTCCACGCTTATAAATCGCCACAACGTGCTGGCCACTTTCCGAAGGCTTTAAGCGGGTTAATTAAAGCGACAGACTCGGCAAATAGCCATTAAGGACACGCCACGGACATTAAGTGCATCCATCTGAAGTGGCCAATGGTCACTCTCTCTCTCGGCCAATAAATCGAGCCACTGCGTTCAATAAGCTAAGACTACAAACAATTAAACTCGAGTTTCATTAAGGGTAAGGCAGAAAAAGGAAACGGCTCAAAGGGGTTAGCCAGCTGCCGCCGGCTGTGTGTGCATATTTTCTTTCAATATGAGTTGATTAGCTTGGTAAAATTTGTGGAGCTTGTAGGACTATTTAGGAACAAGGAACCAAACAAAAAATCCCATTGGAATTGACTGTGTTAAGCAATATGTTTAGTTTTCCTGTTTTTGGCAACAGCATTAACCACATTTGATACTCGCCGACCACTTTATACAACCATACCCAGTTTGTGGTGAAAGCGAATTCGGGCAGAAGAGCCTTACTTTCACAGTAAAACCAAAACAAACTGTCCTTGCAGTGGCATCGTCACCATCATCGTCCGCAGATTACGACCAGCCAAACTCTGGTTATTATACGACACTTCTCCTGCCCAGGCTTTCCGCTGTCCCAGAGTATTGTCAAAGGACTTCATCAACATAATGGACATGTTGTAGCCACAAAACCGGATGTTAAATTGAAAAAAAAAGGAGAGAGAAAAAATGGCAAGGAAAGATACGGAAACCATACTGAGACCATGAGTAGGAAATGCACCAGGACGAGTCCAAAACGAGCTTATGAGCTTACGACCAGACGCCCGGGCGAGCGAAATGTGAGACTGGACTGAGGATAAGGACATCGCGTGTGTCACACTTTCCGCACAATTGAAACGCTTGAATGAATGGCCCAATAAATGAAGGACGGACATTCAGCGCGAAACAGCAACAATACATGTGGAGTAGATGTTTACATCCTTTCATACCCTAACTAAAGAATTACCTATTTTGTTCACACTACAAGCGAACAAAGCCTTTTGAAAGTTAAATAACATTATAAATGGAAGTTATATTATATTAATTCAAATAGTAAAACTACTACCTCGCCCATTAATTCTTGCTGCAGGCTTGTTTTGTTAGTTGATTGTGTCCCAAGGAAGGGCAACCAACATTTCGGCTGCTACGCTAAAAAACCTGGCTTCTTATCACTAGGACAGTATCAGCTCTAGTGTGACCCTTCCAACAGCAACTATTATCATTTGCTTGGACAAAGCGAGTGGGGTAAAGGGGGGCAAGGCCATTGGGAGTGACCCAAACAGGGAGCAGGGACCCTCTGGACCATTGACAAAAGAAGACCAACCACCAACTAAAGCACATAATGGGCCATTGGGTAAGCACTTGAGGGTCAAGACCGTAAATGTATGCTAATGATTACGATGAACGTTTGCTCGGAAGCTCACACCCATACATCCATTGTGTTCACTCTTGATGGCCGACTTCTCGGTCAAAGGTTATGATGGCCTGGTTTCTCATTTATGGTTTATTGTTTGTCTCGGCCATTTGCGATTGATTTTACTTTTCTCCTGTTCATCTTCTACCTCCCTGATGCTAAAATGTCATTTTGATTTGGGGCTTCTATTGATGACGGTCTCATAAATCTATACAGAGTATAATATTTTATTATTGGAAAAGTTCCTAGTGCGAATTATGGCTATTTGGAAGGAAGGTAAGTTTTAGTAAAGTTAAAGGGAACAAGACTATGAATCCTTTGTTTCAGAAGTAAAATATTTTATAGTTTTACAAACAATTAGAAGTACAAACAAACTATAGTAATATTTATTATTTAAGAGACCTTGTCGAATTGCTACAACCTCCACTTGCAACAGCCAGTTAGTAGTCATCTTCATTTCTCTGGAGATTGGCAGGCATTTAACCTATACGAATGCAGTTGACATATGGCTATTAATTAAAACATCAACACCTCCTACTGAGGCGGGGAGAAAGAAAAAAAAAAAACGCCAAACAGTAGCAAATATCGCCCGGAGACTTGCGCAACAATTTCACATGTCAACGCATGCAAAAATGAAACGAGGGTAAAACGATGTCACAAGGGGCGGCGATGGCAATGGGGCCGGAGTCAAGCCATTTGAAATGTGATCAGGTGGAACGTAACGGCTGCTGTTTGCTGCTGCCATCGCCAATAAAGGTCAAATTAAGGGGGCGGCACGGGAGGTCGCCGACTGCTGTGCATGCATTTAACCCCTAACATCGCGACGCGTGCAAATAAAATGCGAATGCCCCAGCAACGGCATCGGCATCAGCTTCCAGCTTCCAGCATCCAGTACCCGGTATCCGGCATCCGTAGAGCAGAAACTGCTCCAGCTTGAGCTCCCCCCAGGGCGCTGCTGCTGACGTTGCCATGACACTGTTGGACCATCTGAAATTCTCCTGGGCTATCGGAGCAGGAAATAATGTTCAACCAGGCGGAAGTAGTTGCTATATCAAAACGTATTGATTGACTTTGCGAATGCACTCCGGTAGCAGTGGTGGCCTCCGAGGCCACCCTGCGATGGATGGAAATTGGAATTAAAGTTCGCCATATGCATAAATGAGTATCGGCCATAAGTGGTTATCGGAACGGAATGTTCAATTGGATTCGTTACAATACTAAGCTGGGATAATTCTGTGGTGAGTTTTCTATGAATGCATCTGAATTAGGTCTTACCTTAAATAAAACCAAAATGAGTGTTCTGAGATACTAATTAAGATTTAGTTTGTATTGTTTCTGTTTCTTTGTGCAATTTACATTTGTTATGAGAGGATTTTGGCAAACTTGAGATCACTGCTGGTTTTTTTCAGAACACAATTGCATAAGATTGTTTTTAAGGTTAATTTCCCTACCACCACGAATGCTATTTAATGATTATATCGCTATAATGATATTTGTGGATATATAATATCATTCCTGTCGATATACATTCCCAGATCGAATAAACTGTTGCTTCTATTAAAGGATATGTTCATTATGGGTGGCGTAACACCTTCCTTCCGCCTGCTACTTACTAAATTCTTATCCAAAATACTCCTTTACGAAAGCACCTACAAATTTGGATAGGCCAGCCAGTTTCGATATTATCTTAATCGTCTTCGGAACTCGCCAACTCTCGGATAGCCCGCCTTCTAGTTACTTCATTAGTGCATCTGCTCCGCATTTTAAGTGACGAGCCTGCCGGCCAAGGCCTTTGCGCCTGTAAAAAAAATAATTTGCATTTATGCAAATCGATGGCGTCTGCCATCTTGATCGCTTTCACTTCAGCCGCTTTCACGTGAAAGTGTTGTAGCTAACTGCAACCTGCAACCTGCATAAATCCCCACCCCAGCACTTGTACATTTTATGCACTTAATTTATGCGCTTTTTCAAGTACTTCTTGTCAGAAAAGTTATTGCCACGTGCCGTTTCGTTGGCTTTCCATTCTGAAATTTAGTGACTTTCACTTTTAGCTCAATACTGCATTTTTACATGTCGCCATTTGGGAAAAATGTTGTGCATGTTCGGTTGCAATTTTTTCCGTTGTTGCTGGCAGGTTTTTAATTAAAATTTCTACAGGGTAGGAGGTCG
The DNA here is from genome assembly GCA_008042475.1 of Drosophila kanapiae. Taxonomy (NCBI): domain Eukaryota; kingdom Metazoa; phylum Arthropoda; class Insecta; order Diptera; family Drosophilidae; genus Drosophila; species Drosophila kanapiae. The sequence goes on from VNJM01003257.1 coordinate 32,263, forward strand.
GCAAAAAGGTTGGAGGTTGCCGCCATTTTAATGCTGATTTTATGCAAATGACAATTGATTGAAAATGGGAGGCGGTCGCCTTTGTACTCGCTGTCTCTATGCGTGTAAGTGGTATTGTCAGAATATTAAAATAATGACCATAATATGCCATAAACAAAGTTAAATAAATTGTATTTCGTAGGGGGCTATATATTTTGCATATTAATGGTTAAAGATTTTTAAATAGTTTAATCAATACCGATTATCGACATTAAGGCGAATGGTAAGAGTAGAAAGCGCGATGTTTTCCCAAAGATTTTATTTAAAACAAAATTTGATAATTTACATTTATTTAAATTTGAAATTAAGGATAACTTTCTGGAGAACAATGTTTCTTTTCTTTCTTTCTTAACAAATTGAGCAAATTGCTCAAATTTAAATTGTAAAAAAGATAAGTAAGAAATTAAAGCCGGACTGTAACTATAATAGTTATGGTACTGATACGGAAGTTCTTATATTTTTACCAAAACGTAACAGCGAGATTCGAATATCATTCTAATAATTAATTTGTTTAGTTTTCGCAAGAAAACAAACATCAAGCTACATTAGAAAAACAATAGCCGTTTATTTACTATTTTTATTTTAATTACTCTACTGAAAATCAACAACTAAATGCCTGAAAAATAATGCATTGATAAAGTGACTATTTTTGTGTGTTGATTTAAGCCACATATTGTTGTTGTTGTTAAATAAATATTTGCCAAACTTGTGTGCCAATTGAATTTTTAAGTATTTTTATAAAATTAATTAAATTGTTACCGCTAGACGCTAATGATGCGATTTGGCCATCACAAGGCCTGTATCCACGCACACGCAATTGGACATTCGCACATATTCGGTCATTTTATCCCTCTAATTGCGTTGGTCATTTGAACGTTAATCTGCTGCATCGAATGGCAGGCGGCAATGCTTTTTGTTCATTCCAAAATTTAACCAATTGTAATTTCCAAATGCGCTGCTGTTTGTTTTTAGATTTCTCATTCATTGAAATGCAATTACGGCCAAGAGCCCAACCTTCACTGACAGATGTTTCTTGTTTTTTTGTGGTAGTGAAATTTAAAGACGTTTGCACAATGTCCACCTATTTCCAATGTTAGTGTGTTTTTACCAAATGTAAAGGTTTTTTGTTCCAATTTTTTAATTACATTGAAAACGACTATGTTTATGATTTATTAATTCGTTTTATAACTAAACAACACTACAACTTTTTTTATATTATTGGAACTCTAATCAAGCCTTCCGAAATCACAAGTATTTTATTAGAGTCTTTACTAAGTCGATCTAGTCATATTCATACCGTACATAAATGTATTGAATACTTCAAAACTGCTGAAAATTAAAATTAATTAAAATGGAAATCATTTCATTGATTTTTTCGGCTAATATCAATTAAATTTGCACTTATTTTTGCACTTTATATGCTATGGTTTTGCAGTAATGAAATATATATGTTATAAATCAAACCGCTTCTATTGCCGGCCCGCCTCTCATATTTTGTGTGTTATTCATTATGATCGTGGTTGGGTCTTTAGCCTTGAGCAGCACCCCAGTCAATTTAATTAACCAAGGGCACCACCCTAATATCATAACACCCTTGACTCCTCCTCACACGAATGCTATTGCGGGGAATATTTGATTTAGTGAGCCCGGGCATCAAGGGCTGGCATTAAAAACCACATCAAAATACACAGAAGAGCCGAGCGGCGGCAAAGACTGCCGGCGCAATGTCTTCTGACGGCTAGCATATTGCGGAGCCCAACAATAAGCAAGTCCAAACTTAACGACAACTAAATCCAATTATAAGCATTTCGCTGGGGCGCAACAGGAGCTGCCAGGATATGGCGTGCGCTGCACATCGAACACGTGTGCGCAACGAATTTTTTGTTTGGGCCGTGGGGTGGTTGGGTGGTTCGGGCTGCTCGGATGTTTCGGTAGTTGGGCGGCTTGAATGGGTGCGTTGGGCTCGTTGGCAAATTGCATGCCGCCCGCAGCGTTGCATAAAGGTTTACTTTTCATTTACGCGCGCCGAAAAGGGGACAAAGGAACAACCCTTACAAATGCATTGCACCCACCCACACGTACGCAGAATGCCAGGGAATCCTTTGTGAGTTCCTGTGTGTGTTTGTGTGTGTGTGTGTAGTACCCACTCCAGGAATCACCGAAAAATTGTAATTAAACTTAATCCGCTCAATTTGAAACGCACATCGAGGCGGTCAAAAGTGCTTCTGCCACGGCTGCCATCCTCAATTTTCTCACATTTGCCCTTTTGGGCCACGCAAATATTTATGAGGACCCTGTGGCGACTATACACACTTGGATTTTAATGAAATTCCAAATGTACAGTTGGAATCATCAAAATATACTGAGTGATATGTAAACAGTAAACAAATAAAAACTAGATATGACGTCGAAACTTTAAATTTTCTTAAATCTGATCATAAATATCCTTTTAGTCATTTGGCTTAGTCTGTACAATGAGGTTAACTGAATATTAAAGTTTGGTTAACTGAACAGAACTTAATATTTTATGACTTACACAATCCTTTCCATTTCGGACTGTGCGTTCATGCATTTAAAATGTGCATAAATTATTGAATTAGTGCGTTTGCCACCAATTTCCCTTATTCTTTTAAGCAATCTTAACGCTCAACATTTTTTACAATGTTAAAAAAAAACAAAACAGGAAGTCAGCGAAAGCAAAAGGGGGGAACAATTTCATGTAATTTATGCATGGCGCTGAGGCTGACGTTGACTTTGGTTTGGTTTTCTGGTTGCCTTTTCATTTATTTATTTATAACATTCACAATCAGTGGAAACTGCCAAAGGGCTGGAGCCAGCAATTAGTTCCAAGATCCTTGGGGATGTTTTAATTATCGCATTGAAAAAATAATCCTCTTTGATGGGTCTGGCCATACTATGTGGACATGAGCTAAATCATATATCCTGTATGGGGTTGGAGATAACTGCCTTTTGGCAATTTTTAAATAATACCGAGTATTAATACATATGTACGTATATTATACTATACAGGGTATCCGGGTATAAATTTGGGCATAATTACCCAAAGGGATTTAGCCATGCAAATTTGCCTTTAAATTTCACCCAATACGCTATGGGTACAGGGTATCACCTGTTATTTGTTTGATAAATCGAATTTTAAATATAACTTTAAGGGTATACAATCTTCGGACGAAATTGTGACTTTTTTTCTGCAACTATGTATATTTCATTGTTGTGTTTACGTTCGGCAGAAAAGTATATTTGTTTGCGCCTGGGTTTATTTCTGGCTCTTCATTCATGAAATAACAAAACAATACTGATAAGACAAGTTTAATATTTGTATTATTTGTCTCTAGCTAAGTCAGATAAGAAGGCACTTCGATAATAGCTCAATTCTGCTATTGTTGTTGCGAATATTATTATTGCCCGTGTAAGCAGTATTTTTTAGGAATCTGATAACGATCTAATATAAAAGGCAAGGCGCCGAGTTATTCGCAAAAGTTTTCGTTAGGCGGGCACAGAAACAAACCGAGTCCATCATGACAACCAAATCCCAGGACAATATTACCATACGCATCATGGCGAAGGACGATTACCCAAAAGTGAAGGCCTTCATGAAGGCTGATTTCTTTACAGCCGAACCTTTGTGCCAATCCAGTGGAGAGGCGGTACACCTGCAGAACGAGAGGGAGAACGATGAGTATCACCTCTCCATGATCGCCCAGGACACCTGCTTGGTGGCCCTCGACGGGAGTAACGGTGGTCGACTGGTCGGCTTCGTCCTCGCCGGAGCCCAGTTCCCGGAAGATCTTGAGCAGCATCGCCAGGAGGCGGAGGTCATGGAGCAAAATACTTGGGGCCGCATTTGTCGCATGCTCTCCAAGATCGAACTCGAAGCCAATCTCTTCCAGCGCTACGGCATCTCCAAGGTGCTCTACTCTCACATCACAAGTGTGGATGCTTCTATGAGAGGAAAAGGCTTGGGATCCCGCCTCGCCAGCAGGCTAATGGACGTGGGCCGTGCAAAGGGATTTCCCCTAATGGTGGCCTACTGCACGAGCTTCTACTCCGCCCGCCAGAAGGAAGCCCTGGGCATGGAGTGCATCCACTCCTTGGTCTACGCTGACTACAAGGACGATAGTGGCCGTCCAATTTTTACACCGGCAGCTCCGCACACAAAGGCTCGAGTCATGGTCATCAAATTGTGAGATGGGATAGGGATAGATCATAGAAAACTCGGTCCCAATCTCAGTAGTTCTATATAACCTTCTCCTGGAGGTTAGGAAAGTTATAATTCATATCGATATGAATTGTATATATATTGTAATAGTTTTTATCAGTTTTCTTCTAAGAATTTTTGTATCTCTTGACCAATGGTTATACAATTACCGGCATGGTGTACGTTTGATTGCATTTCACAGATAAGCATTGGCATTAAACAAACAACAAATTATACAGTGAAAAAACAGATAAGATCATTTCGATGCCTCTTGTCAAATTGTACGAATAACAAGTAAAAAAGTCAAGTACCATGTTTTTGCCAAGGCCTTTATAAAATCTTGAATACATGAAATCGAAGTAGTTTCAGTTTATGCAACATGCAAGAATTTATGTATCAGTTTATGCAACATGCAAGAATTTATGTATCATATTTACATAAAAGACAGGCCATTTTATTTATTGTAGTTAAATACATTAAATTAAACTATTTTTAACCTCCTTCACCTGTGTATCAGCCCAAGAGGGGCTGAATCTCTGCGATTCAAGATTTATTCTTAGTCAATTATTACAGCTTTTTGTTTATAAAATCCTTATATCCTATAACAAATTGATCGTTGCAATTGATTTTTAAACCTTCGTATTAGGGAAATAAACCTTTAAAATGTGTCATAAATAGCCTTAGCAAACAATCTAGTTAGGCAATTCTTCTGTCTCATGCTGTTTTTGTTTTCACTTCACTTTTCTCATCTCCTGTAGCAGATTTTCCACTTTGCACGTACGAAAAAACAACAGAGACAACAAGAAAGTTCTCAACAGACCGTGTCCCCATGCCCAGGCTCCCCTTTCTGACAGTGCCGGTCTCTTGAACCCACTGAGTTGGTTTATTTTTTTGTATTTTCAGCTTTTGCAGTGATTTCATTAAAATTTTACTGTCATAGTAAAAGTTTTATTATGAACTCACGAACTGTTGCTGCCTCTGCAGACGTGGGCCAAAAATAACACCGTCGAAGTAAATAAGCGGAGAGCGACGCATGGGGACGAGTGAATGGGGAACCAGAGGGGAACCCGAACTGCAAGGACTCAAAAGTCATATCAGGTTGGCCTAGCCAGCGTCGTAGGTGTGCTCCTTGTACCAGCAATAAGCTGGAAAATAAAGAGAAATGCTAACCATGGCTTGCAACCCAGTACACATTATTGTAGGTCTGAATCCGATTCTTTTAAATGATTTTAGTGGTCTTTTGTTTATTGTATTATTTTGTTATTAAAGACATCACTCAGACTACCTGTAGAATAACTAACAAGTATGTTTAAGGAACTGATAAAATCTTGCAAAAACGTTGCTTAAGTTATCGTCTAAAAACGCATTTAAATTTGTAAATATTCTCCGATATCATATTATTATATTATATTATATATTTTGAATATTTATTTGTATATTTTGTTATATTTTTATATTATATTCTTACATTTCTTCCTTACCTATTTAAGGTTTAGAGTTTAAAGTTGGGTGATTCCTTGCTTTACTTACTTCCTTTCCTTATAAAGTAACCTTATAAAGTTAATGGTCTTAAATATCGGCTCTAGCCTGACCTTCTCCATTGCCGGACTTTGATGAGTTTCTCAGTTCTGCATTGTCTATCCATGTGTACTTAAGTCGTCCCTTAAAAATCGACTATATTCACCCCTCCTCTTCATAATTTTTCAAACGCTAGCAACTGTTTAAGAGTGTTTTTATGAGACCTTTTCACTGTTTACTGTTTGCTGTTGTTGGTAAAACTGCACCAGCTTGTGATTATAATGGAAATAATTGGGGAAAGCAGACATTATAATGTTACTTTCCTGGTTGTTATTGCGGCTGATGTTCATAATATTACATCGTAGTAAGGGTCCAATAGTTTGCAGAGTGAAGCGGTCTCAAAAGTTCACACTTTACGATTTATAAGGGATATTTAAGGTGTATATTTCGTAAGCTGAAAGAAGTGCTCTTATATTTGTACACCTTAAGAATTCATTAACAAACCAGACTGACTTGGAGTACCTACCCACCCAAATTTGGGGAAATCAGAATTTCAAATGCTCAGCTCGACTCATTTCCAAACAATTACTTTAAGGGCCAAATCATTTTGCGATGCCGTCAGCCGGCGTAATCCCTCGGCCGGCGTAAGCCGTCTTTGGGCGCATTAGCTGCAACAATTTCCAAACTGCGGCTTGGCAAATAGGCAACCCTTTTGGCAGCTAAGCAAATATGTGTACACTGTACACAGGCCAGTGCATGCAGCACATCCCTCAATCAGGTGGTTGCGGGGCCAGGAGGATAAACTCCGAAAAGCGACCGAAAAGCGGCTTAAAACTCTTGAGTCGGCGGCAGGCTCTGATGGGGGACAAAGGAAATTCTATGACAACATTTGCAAGGAGGCCGCCGCGAGCTAGGTAGGGCCTGGGCTTGTAGGGCGCAAATTAAGCATTGCCATGGCGATGCCCCGTCTAAGATGATTGATTGAGCTTTTAGTTAAATTGCGCCAGCGGCCAGTCAAAGCAGCCCGAGCACATGGCCTGCCACCGTCTTAGGTAAACTTCTGCGGCCCTCCATCCCGGGCTCAGCCTCCCGAAACTTCGACTATGTTGCCGTAGCAAAATCTTGGGACTTAAACATTGGCGGCGGTATATAAATGGAATTGTTTGCACGGCAACTCTTGGAGATCTTGTGGCCCAAGCTTGCAAAGATTGGTTCTAGAAAAAGTCAGGACGATCAGGGTAACTCCAAGAAAAGGTTATTTGTCAAAGCAACAAGCAACATCAATTATTTAATAATAAATCAACCTTAATAATAGTTCAAAACTAAGCAAAACAAATTATTAAAAACAAACATTGCATTTGTGTGAGTGAAAAATAAAATGAAGTGGCTAGATATGAGCAAAAAAATAGCTTACATTATCTGTAGTAAGTCAAAAATAACAAGTAAGGATAGCTAACTTCGGGGATAGGAGAAAATTTTTTATAAAATTTGATTTGGATATATATTTAAAAGTAGCTATATGATAAAGTGGTGCGATTTCTCTTCCGACAGCTTGCAAAAGTAAGAGACTATGAGATAACAACCGTTATTTTATTAACCTGTAATAGTTAAAAAACTACTGATTCCTCGAAGTTTTTCATTAAAAAATCCCCTAAAGAAGGTCAGTCCTGTGAGGAAAAACGACAGCACTGGACAAGAGAGCCTTAACACCTTGGTCGCGAATAATAAAGAAACGTTGTTCTGATGTCTTCCATCAACACAAAGTTGGAGTTCGCCGACTGAGCAGACAAATCTATTAGTGCATTGCTCTCTCGGCGCCGAAAAGAGCAAACATTAGCGTCTAATTCCCTCGCGCAACAAATTCATCAACTGCCACATAATCCAGCAAATTTTTCAGCACTTAAATTTGGACATGACCTGAAACTTTTTCTTCTTTTTTTGCCTACTTTTGGCGGCCTCCTAATCCCTAAACTGTCGCAAAACTTTGGTAGCACACAAAAGCAAAACAAAAAAAAAAAAAAACAAAAAAAGTATGGGAAGGCAAAAAAAGGCCAACAAAACTTTTGCTACAGATAAAAGTGCAAAGTTTGAGAGGGCGCCAAGAAGGGAGGGCAGGACGGGGACTGAGAGGAAAAATCCGCAGAAGGACAGTGAGGCGAAAATTACAAACATTTTCAATTATCAAGCCAAACAAGGAGCTTGTGATGTATTGTCTGGGCACTCATTATAACATTACCGTCATATAATTACAGCCTGATGATTGTTTATTAAGTTAAAATGGCCCCGCCGCTTGTGGCTGATAAATGACTGAAGAAGAGACCCTTTATGGAGACTGTACCCGTCGGTCGACGGCCAGCGAGTAGGACCGTCACCTGGTCTCAGTCATTTTTCAAAGAGTTCCCAACGACAAAGCCAAGACATCAGTGGTCGAGGGATCTCCGCTCGCTTGGAAGGAGCTTTGTTTTCATTTTTCGCAACGCCTTGCGGTAGGCTTTACAAAATGATTATTACTGTCCACCTTCAGCGGCCGACAACCCCTTTGTTTTCGCGAACATTTCTCAAGTGTCACTGCCAACGGGTGCTCGATGAAAGGAAATGTCCCTGCGTCTCGTCCGACTCCTGATTGGGGACAATTAGAGGGATAACTTGCCGCGTTTCGCACAACATCATTTGATGTGAGCGCGCAGGGAAGGGGGTCCCTCTTTTTGTTTACTTTCCATTTTCCCAGCGAAGTTTAAATTAATTAATCACATTAAACGTTTTGCGGGCTTGTCTCCCTCTTCGCGGAAAAATGTTTAAAGCAAACTATTAAGATCACACAGATATGGCACATAAATAATGATACTAAATGTTGTTGGCACAATTATGCTTCGCTGGCTGCTAATGGAAGTTTTTATCGAGGGCGGAGGATGGAATTAGGAAAAATTTGAGTGGGTCTAAATGGAGTGTTCGTCAGGACATTTTAATTAATAAATGAAGACCATGGATAGGGATTGATGATTATCCATGAAGGGGGGAATAAATATCAGCATTATATACGCATTTTTAAAAAGGAACATTTTGCAAAGATATCTTTTTACCATTATAAGTTATTATACTAAGATTAGGAAGGATATAAACTATTAAAGCTGCCTTCGCAAGTATCTTTACATGAATAGGACGCTTTCGTTTCCATTTCGATTAAGTCGTGCAGAATTTTCCAACGAATATCAAAACAACATCAATCGGAAAGAAAACATTTCCAAACTTTATCCTTAGTAGAGACCTGAATTTTGCCGCTCTTCATCATCCCCCACAGCTGCGATGTCCTTCAAAGAGTTTATAAAGGCGGAATTGAGAAAGGGACGGGTCTGTTGTATATACCACAAAGAGAAATTAGTCGAGTGTTAATAAATCCCCGAAAAAAGGATACAGCCTTGAATCACACTCTCACCGATTTCATTTGATATCAGGACGAAAAAAATTGTAATTCAATTAGCGATAATAAAATAAATTATACGAATGAGTTTTTCACATTTAACTTTCTGACAGCTTGATGGGGGTATTCTGTAGCAGTCAAATGGCTAATTGACACTGGGATTGGCCTCAGGACAGGTGTCTACCCAACAGAGTCTCTGCCCTCTACTCGCACTCCCTCCTCCCGGCTCAGTCTTTTATATTTTATTTAATGGGTTCGCTTGTTTTTCCTGTGATATTTTTTTTTACAACTACATGCCAAAAACTGCCAAATTGGCAGAAACAGCACGAGCAAAGATACACAAAACGAGCGTATACAAACAAGTTAATTGTAAGCAAAACAGTGGCTTCAGCGTTAACCAAAACCATACTTCACATTCCGTGCGATGTCTGCTGTGTGCTGCTGCAGCACTCATCTCATCTCATCTCAACTCAACTCGACTCGACTCGCACTGGCAAATGAAAACTAAACACAATTAAAACTAACGAACCTGGCAAAATTTACACAAAATAAATTTTGTTTTAAATGTTATGAGGCTCATCATATCGGAGCAGGGGGAGGAGGCCGTTGCCGTTGCCTTTGCCGCTGCTGTTGCTGCATTTTCCTGTTGGTTCTAGTTGATTTAATTAAATGCATTTGAATGCAAATGCCTGGCAATGCGTACCGTCGGCTTTCAAAACCATCACCATATGTGGTTTAAGTACACACACACGCACAGCCCTCTCACATGTTTCGGCAGTGCAGCTAGTTGTAACTAAAACAAAAACGGAAACGGTGAGCTTATGCTGCTGACAGCGCCCTCGGGTGTTATTTTATGGCAAAATATGTGAAGTCATCTGAGGCTAACGAATGGGGGCGAAAGAGTTTGGTTTTCATAATCTAAAATAGAGCACACCCACACACACACTGGAAATCCCGGGCTGCTCAAAAAGCTGCGGGCTAAATTTAATCAAAAAGTGTATCATTTGCAGTCATTTAATTGTTTCTACAGAGACCGGGCTCCGGTAGGCTTACACTCAATTAAAACAGGACTAAACTGACTCATTGCCACTCAAGTATGACTGTTGTTATCACACATCGACAACTTTTAATTAATATTTTCCGGAAATTGCATCTAAACTTGGGATTGGACAAGCAAAATGTCAGTTACTGCATAACACGGTATTTTTTTTTTAGGAATTTAAATCGTTTTTCTAAATAAAATAGAAATTAAAAACAGAAAATCCTCTTTGAATTCGATTTAAGCCAAAGGCCGAGCTTGATGCGTGCTATAAAGTAGTCGAAATCAGCTCGAAGGCCATTACGAGCTGATTACAAAACCTTATCCACCTGTCAACCGAGGGCGGCAACAGCAAATCTTGCAAGCTTGAGTGACCAAAGTTATATCCTGCAGCTGACACTATTATTAACCATCGAGGAGCAACAACAATAACGGCAGTACCGAGAATATTTGAAATTTAATTGAACGTGCACCCAGCCAGGCATCACTCGCCCTGCCTCGCTCTGACCCTGACTGTAAACGACATTTGAGGGCAGCCTGGCATAACTAATTGAATGCATAATTTACAATTAAGTACGTAAGCTACTTTAATATTTATGTCTATAAATGCACAGTGAGCGTACAGCCAGTCCCGCCCTAATTTCGTACAGCACCGCCCATCGCCCACCGCCCACTGTCCAACCTCCAGCGCTCTCCGCTCCCAACTCCTCCCGACTTTGGCCATTATCGACCATCACTTGTGCCAACTGCAATAAATGTCAATTATTCATGAATTTTCAATAACTTGAGACGAGGCAAAATAGAAAAGTTTGCTTGCGTCTCGACGCTCTCCTATATATAATATTTCTCCCAGTCTGCCCTCACTGACGGAGCTTGGGAAAACTTTTTAATAATATGTAAATATGGCCAAGAGAAAGACAAAGATAGTTGGAGCTGGGGCGCGCGGAAAGCTAGACATCGACGGGCGTTAACTAAGGAGCACATAAAATGTGATGCCAAACAATATGAAAAGGGAATCGTTCGAGCGGCAACATAAGCGGCGGCACTGAGGGGTACAAGGACACCGACGGGGACTCAAAGCAAACAAGTTTGCCTTCAAAAGCAACGAACGTGCTCGCCGGGCATAGGTTTAATGGTGAATAATTAACAGTTATTAATAATGACAAAAGCAGCTGCCGCCAATGCCATCGAAAGCAGCTTACAAAATGTATAGCATACTTTTTGGTGCCATGCGCACTCGTAATTTCTGCACAAAATGTTGTGAGCTTTTTGATTTAAAATTCACCGCCAATAATAATAAAAATAAATCATTCGCCCCGTCAGCCAACCGCTGTTCCCGCCAGCCCCGTCCCCCCAGCCCCATGTCCCCCGTGCCGTATACGCAATGTTAGTTGACTTTGTTTCGAAAGCGAGTGCGGTGGGAAAACTTTTTGCGCTGTGACTCCTGCTTAATAATTTGCCATAATTTATGAGAGCTGAGCTCAGCTCGTCGTCTTTATTATTGGATTTCTTCCACCCGACCCGGACCCGTACCCGTACCCGGACCCGGACCCAGACCTGGACCCGGAACCGCACCCGGACCCGTACCCGTGTGCCACCCAGACAATTTAAACTTTATGCCAAAACGTTTTTGAATGCTTAATTAGTTGGTGGAAAATAACATCCGAGGCTACCAGCGAGTGGCGATAGTTGAGGGAGGTCGAGTCACCACCGATTGCCAAATTGGGTTTCTGAGGGGATTTCGAGACTAACGATTTAATTTGTTTGCCATTGGTGTACTTAGAAAACATATTTCCTTTAATTGGCTTTATTAAATTTAATGCGAAATTTAGGCACACTCAGCCTTTGTGAGCTTCGATGTATCTAAATGGACTTAATGCCCTCAAAGGAAACTAGGGAAATAAATATATTTAAGCCCTTAAGAATGTATGTTTATTTTTTTTTTATTAATTCTGACCTCATTTAATATAAAATAATGCATTACAAAGTAAGAGAATCTCTCAAAAATTAGTATATTTTATTTGTTTCTCAGACTGACTTTCTTTTCTTATTTCCTTTGTTCATTTGGGGCACCAAGACATGGTCTGATACGTTTCCCTAATGCGGAAGTACATCCCCCCTGTTGCTAAGAACCTTTCCACCTTTCAAATGGCAAGGGCAGCAACAACTGTGCCTACATTAAACTCAATAAAATAAATGTGCAGCCATAAATTATACAAAGTGCGCCAGTTACACACACGTATCGAGCGCGGAGGAGCGTCCAAGAGCCGACCGTGCAAAATCGACAAGTGCCACAATTTTTTATGCCAAGTAATCCTTTGCCTTTCTCGTCGTCGCTCATTGATGAATTATAGCAAATTAATTTTACACCAAAAAGTGACAAGGCCTAGAACCGGAGGGGAAGCTCCCTGCCAGCCATCGGCAAACTGGCCTTATCAGAGCATTTGCATGGCTGGCGTTGCCTAGGCAAACAGTTTAACCATATCAAATTCAAATTCGCATAAATTTCCAAGTCTGAACGAGCGCGAAAAAATCGATTCCCCGTAGGAAGAACCAAGAGCTGCTCCATTTTTTGGGGGGGAACCAGCACATCCGTCTCTCCCCTCGGATGAGTGGTGGCCAGGCAGGCAGGCCGCCCCGCTCAGGACGAACTCTAGCCAAAGTCAAATCGATTATTATTTTATCGTCTACACTGAGGGGTTGCACGCCCTGTCACCAGTCCGTGCCGGGGTTGTAAAATAAATTTAAATGTACCGGCAAAATGTATAAAAAATTGAATATTTCACGTATTCACTTCTTGGTCCTCTCCGCCTTCGCTTTTAACCAAAAGTTGAACGTCAAAATGGTACGTGACTGTTGATTGTTGAAACTGTTGCTGTTTCTGTTTCCGTTTCCTGTTGAGTGGATTGAGTCAATAAAATGAGTTCGGTGAGAAATTTGGCAAAAGGTCGTGACCGATGATAACTTTTTTGGACGAATGTTCTTGGGAAGTGCGGCTTAGATATTTATATTTGTAGGTTAAGTAAAAAACTTGGATGCCAGCCTACAAAGCTGGAAGATTAGTCACTGTCCCAATGTCTAATATAACATAAAGTGGTATGTATATCGACCGGAAAAATTCAATATAATGGATCGACATAAATATCGGGCTTAATGTTACATCAAAAATATCGTTAAGCTTAATATATACAAATTGTAATATCGAAACATAACGTTTTTAAGTTTAAAATATCTTAATTTCCACTTAAATACCCGACAAATGTTATTTATTTATTTGTCTTTTTCTGCTAATAATTCTAGAAACTTCTTATTTATGTCTGACACACTCGGTAAGTGGTTCGCCACAAGATAAAGTGTACTGTACCAACGACAATGCTGTCAGAATCACGGTTAACATATAGTCAAAGGCAAACTCGCGATCACAGATGTTGTCCAGAAGCATGACATTTTGCAGCGGCTTCAGTTTCTGATGTAAGATCAGTGATGTATGCTGCGCAAAGGGGAGCGATTAGAAAATGTTCAATTTTCAATCAAGGACTCACCTCGTTGTCGAGAACCATCACGGCAAGGAGTCGCGAATGGGTCTTTCTCATGTAAAAGCCATGAATGATCACTATTTGCTGCTGCAGAGTCAGCTCGGCGTCGCGCAGACGATCAGTGCACATCCCCAGAATTAGCACATAAAGGATGGGAATCAACACGGGACCCAAGCACCCATCCGCAATGATGTAAAGCTTGTCCTCTAACTCGTCCTCGGCAAAGAGACTGCACTCAATAAGCAGCTCCATGTTGAAAATGCAGCTGAAGATCATCAGGTAAATAGAATTCGGCAGCCAGGACAGGCTGCGAATGATGAACTTGTGCAGGTTGTTGATACGAAGATGCAACTTGAACAACAGCGACAAGTGGCGGTGGTGACGGGCTGCGATGTCCTGCCGTTGCCCGTGATCCTCGATGAAGCGCTGCAGGAACATAGTAATGCTGCGGTACCAGTTGAGCAGGAGCAGCTGGTAGACAAAGTAGCCCAGGAAGCTGTACTCCAGCAGCACCCAGTAGAGAAAGGAGAGCATCAGGAAGTAGGACTTGTCCCACAATGAATCCAGCAGTATGTAGAGCATCCACACCTTGAACAAGTACACTCCCAGCAAGACCACGTCGCAGCTGTATATCATGCCGAACCGTCGCTCTATCATGCTGGTAATGTACAGGATCTCATTGACAGCGTGTCGCACATACTGGCGACCCTGCTTCAGGTGCAGGAAGATCACCAGGCGCCGCAGCACGTTGATTCCTATTCCCTGCATGAAGACACCCATCACAAAGTGCTGGGCGTGGTTCATATCTACCAGTCTGACGTGAATATATATGGACAGTGCCATTACGAAGTACATCATGTATTGGCTGCCCAGCAGCAGTAGCTTGATGGTCACCACTATTTTGGACAGTAATCGATTGTACCGGGTTTCCTCCATCCGATTCGTTTCCTTATTGTACTTTAGCTTAAAGAAGTGACAGCCGCAGGCAATGCCATAGATAGTCCAGGCACTGCCCTTGAAGAACAAACGATGTCCAGAGTAATTGGGACTTTTCCGGTGCTGCTGAATGCACATGTTACTTCGCATCTTTTCAAACGTAAATGACTGAGTTTTTGGTCGAATTTCATATTTCCATTTAGGTAATAGTATACAAATTATGTATTAATCACTTAGCTTTCACATTAACTACTAATATGAACACAATAACCAACTGCAAGAGCCATAACATACCTCTTACTCAACTCTGTGGCGAGATAGAGTTATCATGATAGCTATATGGATTTATATATGCCTTTTGTGTAGGTAAAAATAAACAAATAAATAGTTTTTCCATTGTCTGAGAGTTTCAAGCGATCAACAGTTTTAATGATTTAGTTTTAATACCACATATATATTATGTTTTAAGTGTTTTTTCTCTGTGTTATGTAGTTATCCAACAATACAATACACCCTTTATTAATTAGTCAAATTAGATTGCGGGCTATTGATGAATGGATATAGTATATTACCTCAATGTTTCCATTATGGCATAATTTTTCTTTTAAATTAATTTAGCAATCAAAATAAGTGAATAAATGTTGTAGTCACAGTATTTGATTATATTGCCGAGCTGATGCTTAATATTTTTCAGTATCCTTTCTGAACATAACTTGGGAATAAAAATATTTATAAATTTGTCTTACACTCGGGCTTTGCTTTTCTTATATTTTTTTGATTGCGTTTTCCTTTTTAGGGTTTCGGAATATTTAATCAATTCTTGGTACGAATTTCCTACGGCACAAAAAGCTGACTTTGTTGTTTTCATAAGTAAACAGATTGTTTGTTTTGAAGCGAAATA
Source organism: Drosophila kanapiae (assembly GCA_008042475.1). NCBI lineage: Eukaryota > Metazoa > Arthropoda > Insecta > Diptera > Drosophilidae > Drosophila > Drosophila kanapiae. The sequence continues at coordinate 47,869 of VNJM01003257.1, forward strand.
AAAGCAGTTTTAGCTTATTAAGAAGGGCTGCCAACTTTAATACCGTTGTTTACCTGATTTCCGCAATACCATAAACTTAAAGACATTTCTTATGTACCTTAATTCAATGTATTTTTTTACAGAACCCTTTCAAAAAATAACTATGATAACTACATTCACCCGTGGGTGAGATAGCCTTTCCAAAGGAATAAGCATAGAGAACTCCAGACCAAATGAGCTGCGCATGGAACACGATACTGGATTAAAAGTTGAATGCACCCGCCCAGACGGACCCAGCGACTGGCAGACAGACAGCTGGAATCGCGAGGAGCATCCCGTGAATGCCGCTCCGCCGGAAAATACAACTCGGAAAATACAACACAGTTGTTGCCGCGGTGCATATGGAAAAATAAGAGCTGAGCCGTTGCCGCGGCAACGAATCCTACAACTTCACACACCCCTGCCACCGTCCTGCTGGAAATCTCAGGCAGCCCATTCATCTAAGCCAGAAGCATCATTACGCACGTCGCGGAAAATTGTAAATATTTTCCCGTTACCACTGGCTGGCTTGCATTTATATATGAATGTGCTGTGGTGAAATTCAACTCCAAATGCTCATGTTGCAATGAATTGAAAAATGTTAATGAATCCCACTCGTACACTCGTCAAAAGTATTTGACCTGAGATATAGGACAAGCAAAGCCTTAATTTGTCGTAATAATTCTAAAATGTTGGTTATAAAACACAAGGTTTTTGAATCGGATAATATCGAAATATCGAAACATCGATGAAGATCGAAATATCTTTGTATTAAAGTTAAGCTATTTTCGTGACAAAGCAATATTTTGACTGATATATTAAAATGTTTATCGCCAGGTTTTACTAACATTTTTAGTGCACATCATCACAATTGAATTTATTGAATTTCTGTTTACTATTCTACTATTTCATATTTATTTACTTAAAAAAAAATCACGACGTAGATTAGCTATAAGTTTTTCATGCTTTTCTAGGTCCGATTTTACCATACTGTAAGTTTTTATACAACTATACAACAGTTGATCTTTCAGTCGTTTCAAATACAACCTGTAAGTACACATGTATGAATTTTGCAACTTGAATCCTCCCAGCACAGTTTTTAATACGTTTTTCGGGTTAATTTTGGAAATTTTTGGCAGCTCCCTGGCCTTTGCAGTGACAGCTGTTCCTCTTTTCTAGTCTAGATTGCAGCGCTGATATCCTGAGCGCCTTTGGTCGCCACCGCCCCCAGAGCTATAGATTCCCCCATTGAGGGTCCTGCCACTAAATGAAATATACTGTTCGGCGGTTGTGTTTTGGAATTGCTGATTAAGCACCCTCCCAACTTGCAACCCTTCACCGATGCTTTTTGTCCGGGGGTAGCCTCCATTCAGTTACAGATCCTTTTTGAATTTACGCGGGACCATCTTTCCATGGCTTCCTTCCGCGCACTGCATGGAAATGCTTTCCGCAATTATTGCGAGCTCTCCAATAAAAATCCCTCAAATGGGGTTGACGCCGCGGCGCGGGTCTGTTTCTGAAATGCTGTAAGCACTGTTCAAGTGGTTGCGTCGCAAATGCTTGTGGCTCTGCCTCAACTAGACAATGAAGGGCGAGAAGCTGAGAAACAATGACAACTTGAATGGAGCCTGCAACGTTGCCAAATTGTGGGTTTTGGTCTGATAACTGCTAATGTCTCGTCAAGGCGATTCTTATTAAAACCCTAAAAGTTCATAAATATTCAAGAGAGACGATATTTGAAAGTCGGTTAGTTAAAGATTTTTCCAAGATGAAACGAGTAAAACGAATGGAAAATTAAATCATTACAAACAGAAATATATTCTTGATTGATTGTATTGGTATAGAATTAAATTGTTAATGAATATTCGAGTTTATTCCTTCTCTTGGAAGAAAGCGTTGCCTCCTTTGTATGAAGTTTGCTCGTGTTTTTAAAATTTATTATTTTGCCTTGGTTCCTTTAAGGCAAAAAAACTCAATATCATTGCCTACACAGTTTCAGGTGTTTATACGTTCGCTACATCTTAGCTGTGTTCTGTTGATTTTCCCATAAATATACGAATACTGCTACAACATCCAAAAGTGAACTAAATTGAGCCGCCAGGCAAAATTCAAATCATGCCATGACCTTAAACATTCCGCTCCAACCGGTCGCCCGAGCAAACCAAAAGCGACAGCCAATATTTTATATAAAATTGTGGAAAAAAATAGCTGCCGGCTGTTTGAGAAAAATCAACACAGAGCCGAAAAAGAAAAGAGAATTTTTTCCCCAAAAAGAAACGATATGGTTTATTAAATATTTTGAGCCCGGGGCTCAGTTCAGAGCAAACACACTCGCATTAATGCGTGAGATGCCGGTTGGCTCCCCCGGTGCACGGGGGGAAATTGAATTTAAGGCCTTGGCAGCAGCGAGAGAAATGTGCCAATAACTTCAATGAGGGGTTTTCAACTTGCTGCGGGACTGGGACTCGGATTCCTTCTCTACACATTGAGTGGCTGATGTGACGGCGGCCTCGTTGTCAGGAGCCAATCTCCGATGTCTTGGTTTCGATGAAGCGGCAGGTCATTCCCATTCTCCACCTCCATATCCAGGTCGAAGTCATCCTCCGTGTACAAGCTAAACTCGATGGGCTTGACGCCGAGGCACACGGCCACCTTGTAGACGATAAACGTGAGCAGACTCATTATCCAGCCGCACACTGCGCCGAAGGCTACGCACGTGGCCACCTTGATCAGTATGCCGAAGTCGGAATGGAGCTGACAGTGGAAGATGGTCAACTGTTGTACGAGATAGTCCATTTTTTTTTATTTGCTAAGAATTTAAAATTTTGTTTGAGTATATGCCGAAATATGTGAGATACTCCGTAAAATCTGTCAATGTCAAAGTTCTCAGCTGATATCTAACATTTCCATCTCCAATTTAACAAATTTAACGAACTCGCATGAACACAATGTTCCCCAATCCCATCGAAGTGGTCTCTGTCCAGTTGGTCCAGCCTATTATAGACTTCCTGGGCTACCTGCTCAACGATGTCCATTACGCTGCCTTCCTAGCGGCAGTCGCCGTTCTTGGAATCTTTCTGGGATTGGTATTCGGCATCCTGTGCGTCATTTGGTACAAGTGCACACGCGATGAGAACATGGAGAAGAAGATTTTTCAACCGGCAGACGGAGACGGCAAGGGGAAGAAAAACGAATAAGTTGATATTGTTGTTGCAAGTTCAAGCCAATAAAAAGCAGATCTGATGTTCAGAATTTTCGCGTTAATAATTTTCTAAAATTCTTGAAGTTCATCAAGGTAACAAAGCTGGTTGGGAATATCGGGAAGGAAAGGTTTATTCCGTATAGTGGACACCGAATTAACGTATGTTATAAGAAAGATATTTCCCCCTTGAAGTAGTCAAACTTAATAAATTGGCCAAGTAATATTTGTTATGCTAAGAGTAAACCCTGCAGACCAGATACTAAAGGAATTGAGAGAGAAAAAAATGCTAAAAAATAGTTACTGGCACCACAACAAAGGGAACTTTTTGGGGTTTAGCTGGGATATTTACTTCGCTAAGCACATTTTAATTTCCCCCAGGAAACCGGAGGCTGACTATGCAATCAGTAAGGAAAAACTAGCAAGACCGGCATAAACTAAATTTGGTCAAAAATGTCCTCACCCTAAGGATGTAATTTTGCCAAAACGCAAAATATTTGCCAAAGGAGAAAACCCAGCCGGAAAGGGAGAAGACGATGGCGGGGGGTTAGGTCAAAGGACAACGTCTTAAGTAGCAGGAGACGAGCCCCCAACGGCATAAAGACAATTTAAGTGCTCACTTAGTTCGTGGAGTTCATAAACAGGACGCTCGCTGAATTGAAAAACGACGGCGGTGAGCCAAGGGCAAGTCGTCCGTCGACCGCCGATTCTACTTTCCCCTCTCCCAACCCTTTTGCGCAGCGAAAAAAACAAAATTAAATAAAATTTATTTTTATAACGAAATTTCGTGACACGGCCGAGGTGAAGGAGCCCAGTAAATGGCAGTCGGCCAATGTGGCATTCACGAGTTTATTACAATTTTTGTCATCCCGAAACCGACCGGGAACGACCGGAAACGCGACTGAGAGGGAAAATGATTGGTTTTGTCGTCATCGTCTGGCGCAGCGGAGCAACAAATAGATGGCAACAAAATGGCCAAAGTTTCAGCGAATGGTAAACTTTGCGCTGCAAATGCAAAAACGCAAGTCAACAGAAACAACAAGAAGGAGGAGGGTCCCAGGAAAATTAAGTTTCTGCGCCGCTGCGTTGGCATAGGAAAGGCCTCGAACATCGTCAGACGCGGTCAAATTAAAAGCGCATTGCGAACTGAGACCCCGGGGACATACAGGACAAACAGGACGGCGTGCACACAGAAATTCAGAAATAGAAAATCAGTAGCAAGTGCGGGCTAAACTTTAGCTTTGAGTTTAAGAAACACTTGGATTTTCAACGATTTCTTTCCGAAAAGAAACATTGTTTGTAAATTGTTAAATTTAAGATATGGCTTATTTGTATAATTTTTTATTTATATTTTTGATCTTCTTTCAGTAGCAATGTAAATAAATACAAAATCACAGTGATAACTTTTTTGTACTCACTTTGAAACAAAAGACATTTTTCCAAATTATTTGTGGTTCTTTTTAACTTACCTGAAAGAAAATAGATAGAAAAGGTTAATCATAGGCATCGATTCATATCTAATTACGTTGTCTAGTGTACTTTAGGGGAATAGATTAAAGTGAGCGCCGGAAAGATTTCAAATAAGGTAAAGAAACTTCAAGTCTTTCCAAGCCCAATTTTTGTTATATCCCTCACAAGGCAAGGAAGCTTGAGACGTAGTTAAGACGTTACCTCTGAGTTATCAGAATCAAATAGTACAATATAAAACTCATATAATATTAACTTCACAAATAATATATTTAATATTTGAGTCTCTCTTAATGAATGTTTTTTACCGCATTCCTCAGACCGTGATGCCGCTACTTGCTCTCTGCAGTTTAAAATGTCAGCGGCAACTCTTTCGTCGCCATCGCCACAATCCATCACAATCACAAAGCCAGAGCTTGAAATCGGAGTCGAAAATGAGGAAGGAGATGCGGGACAGTTTCCTCTCTCCCACTCACCAATATGCACGGAGTCAGTCCTTCAGTCAGCCTGTCATTCAGCAATAATACCGCAAACCGAAAACGCGTTGCAACTTCCCCAAGTGAAGACAAGTGTGGGCGCGTACACAGAGAACAAATACCAAAAATAACTGAGATATATTCTGAGTTTGATCATTGATCATGTGGCATTTAAATCAAAAATATTTTTTATTTATTGTGATTTTAATAACCTAGGACGATAAACAGACTTTTATCTTTTTTTCGCAAAGGTACAGAGCATTTTTGAATAGATCCGAAGGATATAATAGATCGATAACTATATCGCGCTTAAGTATATATCGAATTAATCGTAAATTTGGATTTATCAAAACTAAAAATATCGACGAATTCCGAATTTAACTATACAATATCGGTTTTAACGATAAAATATTGTATTTAACGATCAAATATCGCATTTCAGGTTAAAAATCAAATTTAACGATATCTATATCTTTTATGATAATGGATATTATAAGAAATTTAACTGCGAATTTGTATTTGCGTTGTTTTATAAAAAATAAAATTATAATAAATAAAATAAAATACCAATATATTATTTAATAAATAATAATAATATTTCTGTGATCCCTAGCTCTGATGAAATTATAAAAATAAATGCTACAATTCAAGTTTAAATTATATTGTAGGTGGTTATAAAGATCATAGCCATTTATTTTACATGATTTTTATAAGTGCATTTATGCTCCATCTACCGAGGGACGGTTGGGTGTGCGGTACGTTGGTCGTGGCGGAAACAAGGGTCTGGAGCAACGGGCTCGCGGGCCCAGACGTCGGCTTACCAACCACATTTGTCATTTAAGCTCAACCAAATGTAATATGAAAATCGGCATGAATGGGGAAATGTCAACGTGCATTGTGACGTCGCAGTCGCAGTCGCTGTCGCCGTCGCCATCGCCATCGCCATTGCCAGTCACATTTACAGGCTCGGCGGTTGGGTGGTGATGGCGGTGGCTTGGTGGTTTTCCCTGTATGTTGTGGAATTTCCTGTCAAGCTAATTTCCTTTGGGTGCTGCTGTTTGGTTGGGATCGCGTTGCATTGCCCTGAGTTGGCAGCCCATTGAATCAATTCACCTGCATGCATAAAATATTTTCGCTCAAAAAAGTCGTGTGCACTCACAAACACACTGCATGCCTGTGTATGTTACACGTTGGGGGGATAGTGTGCATGCAAAATATTTCAAACATTGCATATTTTATAGTTTATTGACTGCACTCCTTCATCCCCTGCCAGCGTCGCTCGCTCCTGCCCAATCGTTTGTCGACGAGTTTCGGGAGTCCGCCCTTCTTTTTTTTTTTTTTGTCCATTTACGTCGCGTAGTTGACACAAAATGAGCGCCATGCAGGGCGTCCCACTTGGGGAAGACCCTGCCTGCCGTACCCTTCGGCGGGAATATTTGTTCCATTTGCCATTTACCACCTTGACTTGTTTGCCAATTGCAGCAGAAACTCGTGGAGTAACGTGTCGCTACATTTGGGAATTGTTGTGTATTGTGCACACCCACCGCATAAAATAACATATACACATTTGCACTATGTGTGTACATTTTATACGCCATCGACCCGGGGGGGCGGAGTGGATCGGGTCGGACTGCCATGTGTTATTAAAATTTATGTGCGAAAAAGGTGTCGAAAGCCGGACATGGGACCTGGGAGATGAAATGCGGGATACGGCACAGTGGAAGCTCTGAAAGTTGTCAGGCATTGAAATGCTTTCCAAGCTTGTTTTCCAAATTTAAATTTCCTTATAAAAAGTTTAATGAAAACCGTCGTATTTGTATTAACTTAATCCGGTTTAAATTATTTTAAATAATAATATTATTATAATGTAAATAATGATAATAGAATTAAAATATGTTTTGTTAATTTTGTTGTCTTGGCAAATTTGTAATACATATTATTTAATCTTAATTTTCTAATTATATAAATTAATTATTATATTATTGTTCAACACAAACACCAATCAGCAATATGTTTATAAGCAAAATAAGAAAATGAAATATGAAATAAAGCTGATAAGATATGCCTATACGATTTGGGAATACCCTTCTTGAAAGCTATGAAAGACAGGAAAAATGGATACTGGAGTATAGATTTATATCAAGAGGAAAACAATATCGAAAATATCGTAATCTTTAATGTATCAAAATGATAATTTCCAAAACATAAAACGTTAAGTACAAAAATTTGAAAATATCTATACAATTGAAAACATTCGAATATAATTATTTTGTATCCTTTTCCAATTATACAGCACAGATTTATCTCAATTATTATCGTAACTTTCGAGATACATATCGGCTAGGTATTAATTTTTCAATATTTTGTAAAGCTTTTATTTGATTTTTTTTATTAAATTAAAAACAAAAATTAATTTTTCAATAATATTTCCTTGTTTTCCTCAAATTATTCGTGGTACATATTCGTCTGAGTTCATTCCTTTATTAGCTCTTAGCGAAAGGCCGCTCTGTGGTTCCTGGAGAAGTTCAAAGCGATAACCCCTGATAATACCTAGTCGCAAGTAGCAAGCTTGGCATCTGTTCTTGAGCTGGTGGAGCTGTCAGTTGATAGACTACGTTCAGCGTCTTCGCTTCGCAATGGTTTCAATTCGACTGCTTTTTCTCCTGATGTTTGTGGTGCTCGCAACGAGTACTGTTCCCGATGATGGGTGGAGCCAGTACAAGAGCAAATACAAGAAGTGGTACGGTCGCGAGGACAACTATCACCGAGCAATATACAACAGGAAACTGCGAACTATCCGGAATCACAACAGCCTCTATCTTCAGGGAAAAGCGGGATATTGGATGAGGTTGAACGAGTTCTCCGACTCCGATCAGAGTGTGCTCTTCTCGTATAGAACGACGGTTCCACCGCCTTTAGAACCAACGACACTGGGTGTCGGGAAGTCGAAGTACTACAAGTCTTACAACCAGATAAGAGGTGGTAGAGACTGGCGCCAGTTCGGCGTCATCTCGCCCGTAGGACGTCAGGGTACCGAGTGCCTCAGTTGCTGGGCTTTCTCCACCTCCGGCGTTTTGGAGGCGCACCTGGCAAGGAAAACCCAAAGGCTGGTGCCACTGTCCCCCAAGCACCTAGTAGACTGCGTACCCTACCCCAACAACGGCTGCCTCGGCGGATGGGTAAGCGTGGCGTTGAACTACACTAGGGACCACGGCATCGCAACCCTCTCCTCCTATCCGTACGAACCGAAAGCCGGAACGTGTCGTTACAACCCCAGATACAGGGGAGGCACCTTGAGGGGCTACGTTACACTGAACAACCGATGCGAAAGAGAACTGGCCGAGGTGGTGTACAATGTTGGACCCGTGGCGGTGTCCATTGACCACCTGCACCAGGAGTTCGAAGAGTACGGCGGCGGTGTCCTGAGGATTCCGCAATGCCGGTCGGACCGGATTGACCTTACGCACTCCGTCCTCGTGGTGGGCTTCGGCACAGATGCCAGATGGGGCGATTACTGGCTGATCAAGAACTCCTATGGCTTGTCCTGGGGCGAGAATGGCTACTTCCGGTTGGCGCGTAACGCTGGCAACATGTGCGGCGTGGCCTCCCTTCCTCAGTATCCCATTGTATAAGAAAATTAAATTGTATTTGATAAATATATTCGACATTATTTATTTTATAGGCGAGTGTTTTTTAATCCAAAAATGGTTCATTTAAGATAATCTTAAGCTTCATAAAATTTGAAAGATAGATTCATAGATTCAAGACCTATTTCATGGGCTACACTTTATACTTTTTAAAATAAATATGACTTTATTTATGGGACCTCATTATATTCCCTTCCAATTTTATAACAAGAAGTTGTAGCTTTTTTCACTCTTCTTTAAAGTTCAAACCTTTAGTAGAGTTAACTTGAAGGTCTTTCAGAGACGAGTTGCATTGTTGTGTAGTCGCTTTCTGTTTAGTCATGGCACACAAAAGAAGGCAAAGAAAAGCGGAAAAGTCTAAAACAAATATGACCGCCTGTAAAGCCAAGGCAAATATGGTCAAGGATTTTTTACATGCAATGGTGGTTCCAGAAGGGGACGCCATCGCACACCCAACAGCTAAATGCACGCACTCCTGAAACGCCAAGGCTGAATATGTATTTTCTTGCTTTACTCTGGCTATAGAGAGGTACGTTGAAAATCTAGAGAAAAACACCACAATTTGTCGCAATTTAGAAAACATTATTGGTTCAGACAAAATTATTATTGCATCAGGAAAATAATAAGACAGGAAGAATACAATATATCTCCCAAAACATCGCGTTCAATATCATATAGAAAATATGTTTGATATATAAACATTTGAAGTATCGAAAAACTTTACATTTAGTTTTAAAATATAAATATTGTAAGGAAAATATCCGACAAATGGTTTTTTGTTACTGATTGTGGTTGTGTCATTAAAACTACATTTTTGATAACCTCTTCATAATTATTTTCTAAAATAATAATTTTAAACTAAGTTAAATATAGTAGAGATATTATTTGGATTCCCTAATTTGTTGCGCTTTCTGTAAATCTAATAGAGGTCCTTATGACTTTTGCCTCGACTAGGGTATTCAGCTATCGTGTTGACTATTTTTTGTGCAGCTCCTGCTCTCATTTCGGAGGCCCCTCGGCCATTCTCCCCTGGGGTCACAGAGCCGTCCTGGGTCTGTTTGCGTGTCTGCAATTTGTTGCATAGCTGCGTTCTGAGCCATTTCTGCTTTCGAGTGGGGTAATTAGGAAAGCAGGAAAGCGAAAGCAGGCGGTGGAGGTTTCTGCAGTCGAGGAAAGCGTCACTTGAGCCTGAGTTGTGCTCGCCCCAAAGCGGGGTGTCGGTCTACTAGAGTCTGTATTAAATAAAATTCTGATTAGCTGACAAACTTAAAGATGCTGTCTGTGATGCGGCTTTCGGCTGTGCGCTTATCAGTAGGAAAACAGTCGCAGGCCAATCCCCCGCCCATGGTCAGCAGGAAAAGTTTGATGTCCACACACTCGGGGGCAGACACACACACACACACACACACAGGTGTGTGCCGCACACTTTGTTGACGCTCAACTCTTCACTGTCCTGTTTTGATATTATAAACCCTTTGACGTGCAGCTGACTCTGTTGCTCCAGCTGCTTTTGTTGGATATTATGCTGCGAGGACTCTGCAGCATTTTCCTGTTTCCAACTTTATCGGCCTTACGCCCGCTCCTTCGGGCCCTGTATCAAGCCGGTCGTCCGCTTGGCAGTTTTTAGAGCAGCTGTCAGTGTCTCACCGACTGTCAACATGTCATTCAACGTGCAAATTAACAACAATATGCTAGCGGCGAAGACCAAAACCAACAGCAAATCGACACTAAGATCAACGAGCAGAAAATTTGTGTGCCTTACATCAGGGTTTTCGAAAACTCTATATATTAGGTTCGAAATTCAAGCAAAAGGTTTTTTCTGTTTTAAACACAGCAAGAATGCCTTTAATAATCATCGCCATTCTTTATCCAGTACATGGAGGAGGCGAGCCTGTATTATTGTGGGCCAAGGGGAAAGGGGACAGTTGCTGTACAAACCATAAATGATTTACATGCATCGTTGTGGCTCTCGTCGCTGCCTTCAACGCAGCTGGTAGCAGTTTTATCAACATTTCCTGCCGACAAGGCGACAGGGCGAACGAACGAACGACCGAAGAATTTCATGCAAGGGAAGCTGGGAGCCACAGGATATGGAAGTCAAACAAGAATGGATGTGCTGCTGGGCAGGACATTCCTGCGCCGAAAAGTATAACGCATTTCCAGCATGGGTTTGTAAAATAGTTGCGTCTACTTACAGTATTTGTTACTACGTTTATGCAATGAATTCCATATATTCCTGAATACGTGCTTATGCTATATCTTCATGCCTAAATAAAAGGATCTGAGTGGCCACAACTGACCTTATTTCACTAGTGTCAGTGCTAAATAATTTATACTTTTATACTTTTAACATGTCGTGTATTGTCGACTACATGAAATGGACATCGTATAAACTCTGTTAGTCTGGTAGAAATAAATATGACGTTTTCTTCCTGTGTTTCTTCCACTTTCTTCTGAAAGTTTACACTGTGCAAATATGCATAACGCATGCTTTACGAGGGCAGCTCCATTACTCAATGCCCTTTGGAATTTTATAAATTTAAACTAATTTACTGACCTAACAGAAAATATCGGTCTAGACAGTGGGTTTTAATGATGATTTTGCCGTAAGTCTTTACGATATTATAAAATCATCGTCGCTAGTAGTTTTTAAATTTAGGTGAGTTTACTAAACGCCGGATTAACTCTCAACTCTTAACCGTTAAAACTCTCTGATGGATAAAGTCCCTCATAAGAAAATTTGTATTTCTCCCGTGTCAATGTGAGAGCTAACATAAATGCAGAACTCTTGTCTGATCTTTTTCGGTTCGCAAAAATTATACCTAATTTCATAAAAGCCAACTATGAGTTAAGAAACTAGTCCTAAAGAATTTAAATAGAAACTTCGCATTTGGCCAAGAAAGACGTAATTTTCCACGAGGTCAATGAGAAGATGCACACAAATTCCGTTTCCAAAAGACAGTATCTTATTAATCAGCATGAAAAATGTTTTGGCAGAAGGAGATTTGGTTCCAGCTGGATTGAACAGCATATTTAAGGGGAAATATTGGATAATAATTTTACAGCTTAGCCAATGACCAATTTTTTTTATTATATATATTATTTGTTATATATAGATATATATATTTATATTTTTATATATAAAACACTTTGGCCCACCCTCGTGTTTTCCAGCCCTTGCATTTTGCATAACAATGCCGTCTCTCTGCCTCTTTTCACTGCGCTACCAAACCAAACTCTTATCAGAAAGCGACTGGCAATGGGAAGAACCATAAATTTTTATAACCTTGCGTAGGGTATTATACCCTCTACCAGCAGTTTAATACAGGGTAATATAGCTAAGTCCTATAAAGTATGTACTCCACTTAATAATTTGTACAATTATAGCTTAGTGGATTATTTTATAAAGCATGAATAAAAGAATTTTACCTTAAATACTTCTATAATATGAATGTATGAAATTAATATAATTAATATTATTGTTTTAATGGGACTGTTTTTATTTCTTAAAGTTGTAAGCCCACCTCATAAATTACAATAGCTTAATTTATTTATAGTTAAAAGGTGTACTTCAGACTCCTAAATTAGTTTTAGAAATCAATATTGTAATTTAGCTTTCGACTATATGTATATCTCCTTCTGCATAATATTCATCAGCAATCCTTGTCGCCATATAATTTCATGTGATTTCCTATACTTTTAATAATCCGTGAAATGATCGATGGGACCAAATCCCTCCCGAGGCCGCAGTGCACAAAGTTGGTGTCCCCGCTATGTGCACCACGCACACACAGCTCACACCTCCGCAACTGCATCCGCTGGTGCCAGAGCTCGCATCAGTTAAGTAAATAACATTTTTCGCACTCTTAGTCACGTTCCTAATCATTTTTATTTGGTAACTGCTTGGAAAATGTTTGCACAAGCGGCAGCAGTAGCAACAATAGTAGACGATTGCCAGGACACTCTCTATGGCCACTCACACACGCTCTCACACGTACACTCGCAATATTTGTTGGCACTAATATCGTTTATTAGCTCGGCACTTGAGTGTTTAAATGCTGAAAAATTGTCCGTGATAGTCCTTGGAAGGCAGGAGCAGGACATTACAGAGCATGTGGCGGGAGAAGCTGTAATGGGAAGGCGGAAAGTGCGATGCGAGACATTTGAGCGTCCTGGCCATCGTTGAATTTAATTTCAAATTAGTTGAACACTTGCCCGTTTCTACTTTTTGTGCTAAGGAAGCATTTTCCACCAGCACAGACATGGATTGTCCTCGTCTGTTGTCTGTTTTAATACCCAATATTCGAAGAGTAAAGACATATAGTAACCCCTTAAAGACTGCAACTTAGGTATAATAGTTTTAAAGCTAAAAACTATTTAAACTAAGAATCTAACACTCTTAACTGAAAAGTAGCATTTATTTAGCCATCCAGCTATTTTATCTTAAACGCTTTTACGGCATATCAATAATATTAAATATTTAACTTCTTCTGTTTTACTTCCACTTAATACAAGTCGGTAAACCAAACTTTTCATAAAAGAACAGACATGAAAAACCAACGCCGACATGCGGATGTGGTCAATATATTCCAGACGCTCTCTCACTCCTCCGACTTACTTGTGTCTTAAGCCAAATATCTTTTACAATTGCAATCTCAGCAGAAATCTGTCAAAAAATTCTAGAATCAATGAGGCTTCCAGACATTTTCTGTCTACATACCGACCAAAACTACCACAACAAACCACAGGATCTAAAAGGATTTTCACATTTCTTGCCGACACTCGACATTTTGAGGTGCAGGAGAGGGAACGGAGCGAACGGAAGGAGAAACACAAAAACATTTTACAATATTTACAGCAGCAATAAACTCATTTCCGCTATCGGGCCTTTGGGTGTGTGGGCCAGAGACAAAAGTAACTAGAACTTGCACCGAATTTGGACAATTCCTTCTCCTGTTGGCCAAAAACACACGAGAGTGAGTGGGCTTCCGACTATTTGGGAATTCGTATCTGTGTCTGCGAAACTTCCTAAATGGGATGCTAAAAAATGTTCCCTACTTTTCTTTATCTGCTAGTCAGCTATAAAATCGCAAGCCGAAAATTTTAATAGTGATTCCCATGACTTTAACTTGTATGATTATATACCTTATTAGTATCAACCGTGTCTCGGTTGTTATGGATTTAATCAGGCAACTAAAGACCTCAAATCTCAAAAATGTATATTCGATTGGCACAGAAATCTAACCAGCAAGGTTATTGTCCCGTTGTCTGCTTGCCGTTCAAAACCGTAAATATTCCAGTGGTCCTCAAAAAAAAAAAGAAGTGAAGAATAAAGAATCGATTGTGCAATATTGGTTGGCTTATTGTGCACAAAACCGCAAAAGCAAATTTATGGCAGGCGATGCATATGGCTAAGAAACAAATTTCGGGGAACCGAAACCGGACGAGAATGGCTCATAAGTCACGTGGGCCGCTGCCATTACCAATTGCTGTCAAATGGCATATTGCCTTACCCTTCCAGCATTCGTTTCTTATTGCATTGTTGTGCAATCAAGGGCTGGTGGGGGCTGTGGGACAGGTAAGGTTGACGATTGCGTGGCCAAAAATAGCACAATTTTCTTATTGGATTTCAAAAAGACATTTTCCCAGAACCTGGGGCTGAGGCAGGTGACCTGGAGTGAGCATAGCCTGCCAAGTAACATGCCATACACGTCTATTGATTTGTTATGACGATAAAGATACCGGGCAGGGCGGGGTGTATGGATGGAGCACGGAGTTCCTTGGGTCTGGCTGCTATAACAACAATGTCTGTCAAACGTGGAAAAGAAGGAAAGACTCGCTCATAAATGGCAGCAGCAGCAGCAGCAGCAGCTATGACGCCGTTGTCAGGAGCCATTGTTGGTCCTTTCGCTTCTTGTTGACATTTTCATTAGCAAATTAATTTTAATTGATTACATTCTATGCGAAAATACGCAGACAGTGTGAGTGCGGGGCACAATATATTGAATTACCAATTTATTTATAGCCTTAACTAGCTATACAAATAGGTAACGAGGGAAATATAATAATGTGTATTCCATAGTAATATATGTATATTCGTTGACTTAATTGATTTAATTCCTTGAAATGCTAGGAGATTCATCATTTTGACGTTTCTATTTTGAGTTATTTAATAATTGAGGTTTTTACAGTGAATCAACAATAGCTTCTATTACTGTTCGTATTTTTATCGTCATTTATTTTGTTATTTGCTGCATAAGGAAATCTGAAATAATTCAATGGTGCTCACTAAGCTCAAATTTCTTTTTAAATATTAATATAAGTAAACAATATAAAGAGGAATCTTTATAGTTTTATTATATTCCGTTTATTTCGGTCATTTTTGTTTTCGCTTGACTGTGTAATGTTTCAAATTGTTCTTCTTTTATTTCTTGGCTTCCAAAAATTAACTTGAGAACATTAAGAACTGTGGCTTTTATTTAATTTATTTTCAGCAAAAATTCCTTAAATTATCCGCTTGCCAAACTCGGATAGAAACTTTAAAATTCAAGGAAAAACCAAACCTGGTTTGAGGGTGCAAAAAGTGTCGGGCAAATCACCTGCAACCCCCACGAGATGAAACTCTTATCTCGAGCACTTACCTTGTTGCCAGATCCCGATGAACGAAATTCATTTGCTCCAAATGCTTCATGCCCGATGCAATTTGTGTGGCAATGTAGACTAAGCAGCCGTAGCTGTGGCCGTCGCCGTCGAAGGAGTCGCAATCGGGGTTGCGCAGCGGATGCGGGTGCGGAAGATGCCGACATGAAATGAGAATTTGAAAAGTTTTCGCATTCGACGGAGGTTGGGTAGCCAAGTTAACGAAGTTTTAACATCCGTTTGCGCATGTTGGTGGTTGGTCGTTGTTCGTTGTTCGTCGGCGGATCGGCGTAATCATTGAGCACGAGAACGGAAGTGTAGCGTCGGCAAATGGCGTCAGTACAGGAAGTCCGATAAAACGCACGCAAAAACGCAGCAGGACGAGCAAAAAAAAAAAGACATGAAAGTCGGGGGAGAGACAACGCATTAGTTAAAAAGTACGCTGGGGGCGTAGTCAGCCGCAAACCTTACCTCAGGCTCTTGTTGGCCATCAGGCCACTGGTCTCGGCCACGTGCTCCTGCAGGAACTGGTTCAAGTCGCCAAGGCAGTTCGAGTAGTCCTGCACGATGCAGATGGGTTCGTCCCGCAGACAGGCACCCACCAAGCGGGCTACGTTCGGATCACTAAGCCGCGCCAGCTGCTTGGCCTTGCTGCGGAACTCCTTGCGCAGGTGATCGGCGGCCCCAGGACGCAGGGTGGCCACCGCCACGAGGGTGGCACTGTGGACGAAGTAGAGGAGTTAGAGAGTATTGTATAAGATTAGGTTGAAAAGGGAGAAGGATTTGCATAGGAAATTACCAATACAACAACAAGATCAGTAACGCCATAGGAGTGCAAAAAGTACTCGAATTCTAGTTCGATTTTTATACATTTAACATTGCGCGAGCGAGTTTGACTAAGCAATTCAAATGTATGGGCGTTATGCATCTTGTTCTTATAAGTTATTGGCATAGGGGACTTCGGTAGAGTCTACATCCTGCATCTTAGAAAAAATCCCATTCGAAATATAGTCAAGGGTAAATTCTATAAAAGAAAAATTCTTTCCATTATTATTATTTCCATTTTAATGTTGCCTATGTTGCTGTTCAGCCCATTCCTCTGCCGGATATATTGTTTTATGTTGTTGCTTAAATAAATCTTCTAATAAATTATAAAGTTATTCAGATTAAATTCTCGGAACTATGGCTTTTCTCATGGAGAATTAAAGTCTCAAAAAAGTTGGTAAATGAAAAGGCATAAGCATGATGTACTCAGGTTGAGTTACTCCTTTGACTACTGGCCGTGGAAGTGATAGCTGTTCTTATTTTTGTTCCCACAAATACACCCTTAACTGCGGTGAAGACAAAACAGCAAAAACAGGCGAAGCACATGCTATCTAAAAGAAAAAAAAGCTTATCAGAAATTCCATTACAAAAAGTTTAACCTATCGTCAAAGGAAAAAATGGGGAACGAAGGACAATCTAGCATCACCGTCACAGTCAACGGTTAAGGACAGCAAACAAAGTACTCCGGACGTGAGATGAGTTTTTGTTTCCCCGAGTCTGTTGCTTTTGATTTCGTGCCGTTTAATTGCAAAATGGTTGGTCAGAATCGCAAGGACAGAGTGACTGTCACAACATAGAGTTGAATAATTTCAATAGTTCTGCTGGAATATCAATACCCCATAGATTTACGGAGGTTCGAACGGCGCGAAAACATTTAGATAGATCTTAATACACCACGTTAGAGGTAAAAAAGCGCAAACGCAAAAAGAAAAACGCACCCAATACATAAAATACTATTTTAAACTTCTGTATATGAAGAAAAAATTGAATATCTACACAGATTCCCAGAACAGTTGGCAAACAAAAAGCAACAATGGAAATGAAAAAGCATACAAAATATTTTTTGGCAGTTGGCGCACTCCGGGCGCAGCAAAATAAACGTGAACAAAAAATCGTTAACGGAAAATAACATAAATTGATATTCAGTTAAAAATGTGCAAAAATATTTTACGCACGCGTCTCGTTTCTTTTTTCATGTCCCACGTCAAGGCGGCAACAACGAAAATAGGTGCGTATCACCCATGCCGCCCGTTCCGGTCAGTGGATTTTGTAAACTATTTTACTTCAGGATATTTTCCTTTTTTCGGTGGTACATTTATGAATAATTTTCGCGCTTGCCGTTGAATTTTTTAAATGTAAATCCCGCTTCGCCTCACCCTCCCATACCGGGGAGCATACGCTTGAGAGCGGATCGACTTATCTGCGGGAATGCCCTTCATATGGATGCGGGCCGAAGAGTGTGTGGGTGCGGATAGTATCGCCAGAAGGTAATTTACGTGAATTTTTGCTATAAATTAATGTGCCTGCAGGTCGTTAGGATGCCAAGAATATGTATATGCTCGTATGTGTGTGTGTGTTGTTCGAGATTTATGCAAATGTTCAGCAAAGTAAAAAGACCATTCGGTGATGTGTGTGCGTGTGTCTGTGGGGTAATTACATATTCATTGAATTTTACATAAACTTGTCAGCTTGTATTCATAGTTTCAAAGCTTCGACCAATAAACGCAGATGCGGGGATACCCCCTAATGGGTGGATTATTGGCTGGGCGGTTCTCTAATGCTTAAAAGATAACCAAACCACTAAGCTCTTACCCAGTCCCGTTTCTCTCCGCATTATGAGCTCATTAATTATTCATAAATATTGTTTTACGCAATTAGTTAATTTCAGGATTGATTGATTTACTTTTGTCCGCATTTGCTTCAGCTTTCCTCCATCCTTTGCCATTGTCCGTCATTTGTCTCTGTCTGTTTAACATTTGGGGCCGTGCTTTTATACCCGGTATTTTCTCGTTCAAACAATGTAAAGGGAATGATTTTAAAATAAGGCTCCGCTTGTGAGCAGCCATTATATTTTGAGGCAGGATGTGGTACGATATTCTTTCAGGCAGTTGTCCTTTGAATATTAAGTCGATGGCCCTAACATTTCTACCTAGTGGAAATCGGTTTCTTGGAGTCTTACTAAACTAATCACAATGAAAATAATTTCAAAGACTCCATCAGTGATCAAATCAAAAAAGGATCACCCTGAAGTACTTTTACCAAAGCGGACACGCCAGAAGAATCCTTCTCTTGTATCCTTAGTAAAAGTAGTAGGGAGATATTTAGGACCCAGTTAGAACACTGTTAGGCGGTACCCACTGTGAGCAGATGGCTGAGTGCCGCTGGGAAATGTTTTCATTCGGACCCTTCGTCCGGTGCGTAATATGGCTTTGATTTTCAACTCTGCCACGTCTATTATCATTTCCATCTACGGTAGCCGACAATAAAGTCCATCTGTTGTCTGATAACTGTCTATCCGGCTGTCTATTAATATTTTATCAGACTGCCTGGCCCTGGGAGGCGGGATCGGGCACTCGAAGTTGCCTGCCACAAAATTCCCTATTCCATATTGAAGTTCGCCTCACTCTGTGTATGCAGGCCGCACTCTCTCTCTCTCTGTGTGTGTGTTAATTATTTTGCATACATCTGTCTGGGCCTCGGAGGTTTCCCTGCTGGTTTTATGCTGCCGCTGCAGAGAATTCCCTCTATGGCACTCCTCCATCCTGCCATCCCTCCGGCTGACTTTGGCTGCTGCCCGAGTGTCTGCATGGGCAATATTACGTATACGTAATACGTTTTGCGGCTTTCGAACCGCAAAACTATTAAAGCAAGCAGGCAAATCGAATTGTTACGTTGCATATTAAAATGTGCCAGGAGCAGAATATTGGCCTGCCATGGCGACATTGTTCGAAGCTTGACTCTAATTGATTTTTGCGCTTGGAAACCGATGCGTCGGTGTGCAAAGACTTTGGGAGTGCTGCTATTGTCATAGGCATATATTTTAATTGACAAAGGAATGGGGAGGCCACAGAGAAGTAATTGGACTGAGGGAAAATACATTAGCCACAAGGCTTCAGACACGATTATTGCCACTATTGATTCTTTCCTAAGAAAACAGATGTATTTAGTTCAAGAATTAAAGTTCTGTAATGTTTCAAAGAATGTTTAAAAAAGGAATCTAAAGTGAAAAGCCAAAAATATGAATTAAATACGATATTAGCGATATTTGCAATATTGATGCTGATATATTATATAAGACTGTTCCTACTCTGTACGCTCTACATATCGGCGAATCCGAATATCCCTGCCAAACATGACCTTAATTTTTCCGGGAGAATATTTTTCAGCGCTGCAACTATTTTAGGAGCCTCGCAAATCGCGAATGGGAAAAGGCTGGGATGTGGAAAGGCGACTACTGTATAGTGTGGTCTGTTTGCTGGGTCCTGTACTCACTTCAGCACATTCGTTTCGCACAAGTGCAGCTCGCCAAATACGCCGGAGCCCAGCTTCTCGACGATGACCAGCGACTGACGTGGAAACTCCTGCACTTGGCAATTGGCCTGCTCCTCGTTAATGTCGGCGAAATTAGCGCTCATATCCAAATTGTAATGATGCGGTTTTCCTCCACTGCCGACTCCGCCCCCGCCACCGCCTGTAGGCGTGGGCGTGGTAGCCGCCGTGGTCGATACACTGAGACTGAGGGATCCGCTGCTCTGGGATCCCGGTGGCGGCACGGACTTGCTGCAAATTGGTGTGGCTGCGTAATATTTCTCTGGCGGCGGCGGCACTGGCGGCGGGGGTAGCGGCAATGTGGCAGCATTGAGGGAGTTGCGTGCGCTGGTGGTCACGTTGCCAGCGGCAATAACAACCTCGGCACCCGGCGGCGCCACCACCCCACCGGGAGGATTGGGCAGTAGCTGCTGCATGTGAGGCACCGCATAGTCCTGGCACACAATGTCCGGCACATCTGCAAGTAGACAGGGAGTAGTGGGACGTTGAGAGAGTGTTAATTTTAGACCGTAAAAATGGAAGGAATGCGAACAGCCAGTGCAAACTTAACCGCACTAAACAATAAAACTTTTTTAAGCACCAGACCGAAAGTTCTTCGCAGGCACCGAGCTATACAAATTGCATTGTGAAAATTTAAGAAACATTTTGAACTTTTACTCAGCTCGCATAAAATACGAATAATAATCCCTTGGGGTCTGCGCGGTCGCTGGTGGTGTTAGGGCTCGTATACATAAGTATACTTTATTTCTACTTTATACATATATAAAGAGAAAGATCCATGTGGTCAAGAATTCTTAAATCCCTCCATACTTTCAGCAGCAATTACAGGCAGTTTCAGGCAATCCACTAATTTCGTTTTTACATTTTCTTTTCATTAAGGTGGAAAACCAATGTAGAGTTAAAAAAAAAAACATTTTGTTTGCTCTCTAAAAATGTGCTCTACTCATAAAAATATTTTAAGCAATTTACCTTCCCCCAATTTATATTATTTCAGAATTATAAGCAATTTGATATAAGAGTGCTCACCAGCAACGCAGCAACGAAAATCATTCTTTTTCATTTTTGTTTTTCAAATCTTGCAATCGATATACAGTCTCGCGATTTTAACCACATATTTATCTAATCATTATCTTGTGGATTACTTAACCATTTTTTAGGTTAATTATGCGATTCACAAAAAAAGTCCTCTACATTTATCTTTGTCTATATTTGCATATGGACTCAATTTTGAATATTTTTTTGTAGCTAAACTAATTTCAAATATATTTACGCTTTCTCGATATAAAGTTATTCATTTCAACAATTCAATTTAATAAATTTCTTTATTTTATTCCCATTCGTTCTATTAACTCTTTATAAACTTTATAAAGTGATGTAACCCCTTACCTAATACGTTGGATAATTTGGAGAGTTGTGAACAGCCTTTTATTAAGAAGTTACTTGTAGAAAGATATTTTATATGTTACATATGTACAAATAATAAGTACTACATACTTATTTTAAATAAGACATAAATAGCTTAAGATAATCGAAGCGTACTCAAATACTACTTATCATAAGAAATAGTTTTTGCTTAGAATAATATCTTTACTTTTAAGTTGGCAGCCACCGTCAAGAACTATATCAAGACTAAGTGGTCCTTGAAATCACGGTATCCCCAGCGGCAGGACCATTTCCGCTTCCTCCGCACACATGCCGAGTGTACAGCTGCGCCACAATCAATTGCAATATGCTATGGTATTCGTGCGACTACATTTCGGGGATCTCTGCACTCGCCACTTTTGCTGGTGAAGCATTTATCTCGCCTGGGCTTCCCCTGGTTTTCATTTGTCTTGTCCAGGACTTTTCTGCCTTAAACTTTAAACTTTTCCCATTTAGTAAAAAGAGAAGGAGCAACGTGGCAGAGCGAGCGTTCGAGGAGATGAGAGCTCGAGCCTCGGGGGCGAGAAAAATGGCGTGTGGCAAAAAACTAAATGAAATTAATTGCAACTTGGCGCTGGTGCCGTCTCCCTCGCAAGTAAGAGCCAGCGACGGGGAACTTTTAATTTTATTGTTGTAATAATATTATTTAGTTTCTCTGTGTGAGTGTGTGTGTGTTCCGTTGCTATTGTCAGTCTGCTTTCGTTTTGGCTTGGCTGTCATTTTTGCATTCGTTCCGTCCAAAAAGTACTAGAAAGACATAATGTAAGAGTCGGAGCGAGCGACAGAGACAGCGCCAGACACTCAGCGAACGTTAATGACAAAACTTTTCGACCAACGAGCGAAATTCGTATGCAAGTTTCCCCTGGATATGCGGCGGTGTGTGTCCCTATGAGCCTGTGTGTGTCCCTGTGAGCCTGTGTGTGTGTTTACGGTCTATAGGAATGTCGTGTAGTTGAGCAATCAGTGCCCTCAGTTTTGAAGTTGCACTGAAGTTTTGCGGCCTTATGTTTTCAATTTGTAGACATTTGCTGGAATTTTCACAGTACCCCTTGGTTTCTTTGGGTTTTACTCTCTCAGTTTAAAAGAGGCGTTTTTAAAATGAAACTTTACAGCTTCCGAAATAGATATAGAAATATATATTAAAACTAATTAGGAAATTACAAAATCTGAACATCTAGGATAGAGGCTAATTATGAGGTTTTGGTACAGCTTAAAACTTTACATTAGAACAATCTTTGCCTACTTTATAATTTTAGAACAATTGTAGTTTTAACTATTTTAAAAATTTAAATTAAAATTAAATATATATAATATAGTTATCATTAAAACTCTTGTGATTTCCTGTCATATAAGTGAATCACGTATTCTTAGATCCTAGCAACTGCGCTCTGATGTAAGCTAAATACGAATATAATCTAATATATTGAGCGGACAACAAAAAAATGGGACAAACAACAAATTGAACAGACAAAATAAAATGTCGCCCAAGAGTATCCTGTGCTTCGTCACAATTTATAGCCAGGTGGCTCCATTCGTCCCCACTGCTTAGCCATAGCTGCTTCTTCAATGCAGCACAAATGAAGCCATTGCAACCCATCCATAAATTGGATTTGTTCGAGGGGAGACGGCACGGCGTTTATGCGATGCCCAAGTCATATAATCATATCATAAAATGCTGCCATCAACTACTTGTTTTACCATTCTGGAAACCCTTATATTATCTTTAACTGCACTTAACTGGGGTTAGCTATGTTTTCACGTCTTCAAGAATTCATGGAGTTCTGCGCATAAACTTGGTATATGGCTGACTGTGACTATGGGCGACCTGCTTTTAAACGACTTTTGTGCCTGGGCTCACGCTCGCTCTCATTGCCATGTTTATTTGCATGCAATGTTATTAAGTCGTGGCTTTCTTTTCTAGCCCTTGCCTCTCGTGTGCCGTTATGGTAGTGCAAATTGGCAGTTGACTTCAAAAATAGACTTTAATTTGAGTAAGTCTAGTCGATTTGAGCCGGGCCCGTTGGGAAAGTTTTGCCGCCGGCAATAAGTTTGAAGCACTCAATTTGGCGCGTGCGATGCGCGCGAGACTGTGACGACCCGAGGAGCTAAGGCAAGCCAAGCCGGGCCGAGACGAGACGGCTCGGCAGCCAACATAACTTATTTGAGCTAAATTAAATTATTGTAGTAACAAGGCAGACAGAGTCACAGACACAGAGGCAAAGGCATAAGGCAGAGCTGGGCGGTGCGGCCACTATGACAAATATTTGCTGCCCAGTTATAAAATGCACCCAGAGGCAACATCAGAAAACTTTTTGGCAAATGACTCAAGCGCATGAAAGGCGTGCCATAAACGCTTATGAGCTGGGCCGCAGACGAAGACTCCGGCTGGCATGTGGATACGTAGATACAGAGTACGGGGTGGATGCCAAGGCTCTACGGGAATGTCATCGGAACAATGGGGACCTGCATACACGGCCATTTCATGTGATGCAAGTCATCTCAGCCCGAAGTCCGCAGACCAAAAAATTTGTAACATGCCTTCGGTCCCTTCACTGCGGACACGCAGAAGTATTAGAATTCATTACAATTTACGGAGCAGCGGTCGTAACTCCTAACTGCAGTTCTATGTCTGTGTGGCAATTAAAACCGAGCACACAAAAAAGTGTGCCCGAAAAAAAAAACTTTACATGACGATGAACTGTTAATACCCTTTGGCGTTATGCGACTATCTGGGCTTTTCAATTAGAGAGGCCACAAAGGCTCACAAGGCATGACATTTTTGTACAGAATTGTTTCTGAAAGTGAACTTGAATTAATAGAGCTTTAAAAAATCTAAAGATTTATTTGTTTAAATGATTCATAAGTCAAATATGAAAGGAAAAATAAATACAACAAATAAAGAATTTAAATAATATTACCAGTCTTTTAAATATATAATAGAATAAGAGAAAACAATATAAATAGCTGTCTAAAATTATATCTTTATTAATTAAAGATCTCACTGTCAAGATATTTTTAAATTGTAATTAATGTAACGACATTTGTTCTTATTCATCGACTTAGATTCCCGTTTCAAAAAGGTCCTTAAATTAAAATGTATATCTTGTGAAGCGTACTTCCCGCAGACGCTTCCCATTCGAAGTAACCCTACCTATAGTCCCTGGCAATGTCAGATATTCCCAAAACCGCCTGACTCAGCAATTCAAAATTATGTCCTGCGGTGCTAGCATCGCGCTCTTCCGACCCGTTTTTTATCCCTGTCCAGTTTTTTCGGTCCTGCAGCTCCAGCTCCCTGTAAACGCCGCAACACCCAGGTTACGGGTCCATGTTGTGCGCTAAATTAAGCATAGCTCTCTGGGTATGGGAGCCGACCCCGCTCCCGTTGTGCCTGCAGGAGCATTTGCATGTCCTGTCACAGGCAGGACGCAAAACATCAAACTCATCAAGAGCGACACCAGCAGGTGGGCCAAGGGGCCGAAAGCGGTGTGGGGAAGGAGAGTATTCAAGTGTCGAGCTGCAAGCGCAGTTTTATGGCTGATGGCAAAGGCCCACACATCATTGTCATAGGTGCATCTACTCCATGCCAGCGTCATCTCCGGGTTCAGTACACTGGGACACTCGCACACGGCACAGTGGCACCAGATACCATTTTTTTTTTATATATTAAAATGCGATATATCGGAGGTGCTACAGAAATCACTTAGGTTTTATACCTCTTAAAAGGGTATCCAAAATTATGCTATCAAATTAAACATCCTAAGAAACAAATTTACACAGAATTTGGTTTCTCAACAACTTAGTTCCAGACTTTTAGACACGCTTATAATGGTTTTTCGATAAAATGTTTTATTTATTCATTTGTAGTAATCTGTTCTTTTAACTAGTCTTGGCAATATATATTTCTATATATATAGGTATATATGATTTATATATATTATTTTGATATATTTAAGAACGCATAAAAGATTATGAGCTGCGAATACTGTCGTCATTAAAGTATTCCATTTTTATTAGCTTCATGACTGGCCTTGGACCAGTGTGCCTCTCTAGACTCACCTGTATATTCCGGCGATACATGCTGACGCTGCAGGTCATTCATGGAGCAGGCACTGGCCGCACTGGTGTACATGTTCACGTTGAAGGGCTCGTGGTACAGACTGTTCTTGTCAATGGACGACTCATTGTCATCCATTGTTGTGACCACCTGGGGAAAAAATGACAGCATATAGTGAAAAAAGTCTGGGTGGCTTGGGCCCTTGTTTTTTGTTTTTTTTTTGCATTCCGCACTACAGTCCGGCTCTACAGTTTTTAATCATGATTTCTGGAATATGCCCGGCGTTAGGGCTTTTGTGGGCTGGTTACTTTCTGCCCGATCTTTTTTGCTCCAGCTGTAGCTGGCCTGATGCTGTTTGACATGCATTCTGGGTGGTTGAAGGGTGGATCTGACCCCGCCAGAGGATGCCGGCGGGCGCTGTTATGCACTTTGCATGTTTCGTAACCCGGTGGGTTAGGCGGAATGCATTAACAGAGCCTCGGGTCGGGGTCGGGTCGTTTCTGGGTGCTGGGAGCTGAGAGCTTGGAGCTGAGAGCTGGGTACAGGAGCTTACCTTCAGGACACCGTTGCCGTTGAGTCGCTTATCAACGCCGCCGAGCGTGTCCGGATTGAAATTGTGCTGAAACGCGTCCAAAACGTTGCCTCTGCCTCGGGCGCGCTTGTTACGGGCTACTATCAGCAGTATAATGGCCACCAGCAGCATAATAATTGTGGCCAGCACCGTGATTATGACGCCCACGAAGCCCGCTTCCGGTTCCTGATGGTCGATGGGCCTCGGAGAGATAACTGAGGGAGAGTGGAAAGAAAAAAAGAATTAGCTAGAGTAATGAAAAGTCCGGGTATTTGTTTTTCTTTTCCCCGTTGTGAAGCACTTGCTGCAAGTTAAAAATGCTTAATACAAATATATATATATATTTCTGTGTGGCTCCAGTCCTCCTCCTATGGTTTATTGTTTGATTTTTCAATTGCCACAGCGAAGCCTTTGTTTACGGGGTTCCCAAAGGCAATGATTACTCCCCGAAGGAGCTAATCAAGCTGCGTTTTGGCACAGGAGAAAAAACAGGTTTCGTTACTGACTGCTGACTTCCACAAAGTAGTTTGTTATGAATTAGAGTCCGTATAAACGGTAGCCTTAAGAATCCTGGTCATAATATATAAAGACTTGAAGACTTAAAGGGAGTCTTTTCTTCTTTTATATTGGCAAAAGAAGAAAGGACCAGGATTCTCAGAGAATGCTCTAAAAACTTGCTTTTCAGTCCAATTTCTTTTTTTCTATTACATATATATCCTAGGAGGCTGCAGAAATCAAAAGGCATTTAATCAATTACAAATTCTACAAATTCTGTACCACCATCAGTGGTTAAGCCCTTTTTAAGGGCACTTCTGTTTATATTATTATACTGTAAACTATGCTGTAACAATCGTAGTATAGATTGTTTGGAAAATGTAATCTAGTATAGAATTGTTTAATTAATATACTAAACTGTCTAAATTATTATCCCTCCCGTCGTAGATCAATCCACTCACCTTGTGTGGTGTGCTGGCTCCGCTCGCCTCCGCTGCTCACCGCTCGTCCGACTTCATCTCGTTGCAGCGGATACTCGGAGGTGTCCGGCTGTCTGGCGCCGTTCTGAGGTGGCGCACCTAGTACCTCCTCGTCCGTGAAGTTGCCCAGCACTGGCACTGGAAAGTAGAGGGGAACAAGGTGTTGGTTGAAAAGGAGCACAAGAATATATTATATCACTGCCCAGTTATATCTGGGATATAACAATCACTTATCCACTGGCTTTTCTGGCTGCATATTTTCCTACGCAACAGCAATTGAGAAAAAAGCCAGTTACCAAGTTCTTAATAATTTATAAAATGTACTTATGTATAGTAAGTATATGTCTGCGGCAGCAAGGATCCTATATATATAGGAACTATTTGTAGAACTCACATTATGGGGTTGGTTTTATGGCATGGAAGCTTTGGGTGCGTTGATTGATTAAATGGTTACCAATTCCATGAGAAAGTTATATTATTTTCACATTTAAAGTGGTTTACAATTCATATATATTCCCTAGATTTTTGTTGCCTTTTTTTACGATATTCAATCTTAAGATACATGATTATTTCAATGCAACTAAAAGTATGCAATTGCTTTATAAACTAACCAAACATAAATTGTACTGCTTAAGATATATCCCAGAGATCCAAATGGAACTTTCCAAAATCACTGCTCGACTTGGTGAACAGTATAAAATGGCTAATTAATGTCCGATATTGGTAATCCTTTTCCTGCTTTTGTATGTATTCGCAAGGTGAGTGGGACGAAGACACCCAAGACAGGGGCAGAGCTGGCAGGGTGACAGCTGCCCGCCTTGATAAACTGCTCCGGCTAATGGCTCCTGCGAGCAATTAGGGGGAGCTGGCAGCTGTGCAGCCGGAACGGAGGAGCAGCGGAGCGGAGGAGAGCGATTATTATGATGATGAATGGCCGAGCTCGCCGTGTCATATCACCGACCAGACGGTGAGTGACAATGGGGCGGGAAAGCGGGAAAAAGTCCAGGAAAATGAGGAAACGCTGGAGCGGGCAGCCGGCTGAGTGCCAATTAGTGCTGCACACTTTCGGGTGCAACTTAACTTAAAGGCGTTGAAGCGAATGCCGGCAATTGTGTTTGCCCCTTTCCGCCATCGGTGTTGACATTTCGCTCCCGACGCAGACAAAAACAGAAAACATAAAACCATCCGATGCCCAGACAGTCGTCAATAACGAAAGGCGACAGGAACAACAACAGTGACCGGAGCGATATCCAGAAATGTTTACCCATCGGACTGTTGACTACGCTCCTCTTTTTTTCCCCCCTTTTATATCCTTTTCCCTGGACGCGCTGCCCTCTCCTTGACCGACTGCACTTCCGCCTCGAGCGTTTGTTGAACCCTCCTCGCTGGATATTTAAAAACAAAAACGGACAATTTTGTATAAATTTGGGAAAAGTCGAAAAAAAAGCGTTTAAAAACTCTTGAGGGAAATGCAAATTTTTACAGCTCTTGGCATTGATTTTGCGCTTGCTGTTTTTTCTGGGTCCGCTGTCTATTTTCTTTGACAACAAAGTTTTGTTTTTCGTTTACTTTTGTGTGTTTGAATTTGCTATGCAAATAGCGGCGGGGCCAGGCTTTGTCCGCTCGTCCTGGCCGGATAACTGCGTTTGGGTCCTGCAGCAGCAAGTTTCGGCAGCGTCATATGTTGGGGAAAGCAGGGGCGAGAATATGTTAATGCGCCACCAAGAAAATGTTAATGGCAGGTCTTGCCAAATTATATATGTACACGGCGCAGAGTGTCTGTCGTTAATGACATGGCCTCGATTCTCCGAAGAGCATGCCCTTGGCTTTAATCCGAGCCATACATTTGCCACTCAACGGAATCTCAATGCTAGTGCACTTCTTCTGCTGCCATTAAGCAAATTACGAATCGAATTTGTAACTAAAATGATTCCAAGGCCAGCGAATGGAGGGAAGATGCCATCGGAGCAGGGGAACTTCCGTAACCCCATATAGATACATATGCATCTGCATCTGGATCTGCATCTGCTGCCGTTGTGACACACAAAACTCTTGCACACGACTGCACACAAAGCGATTTTCAATTAGAAAGGATTAAGCGGGCGAATTGCACAAGGATTTAAAGGAGAGCAGCGGAGTTATTGAGATGAATTTGTATGCAGGCAGCGAGTGAATGAGGGACTGAACGGACGACTGAGCACCGAACTGGATGCATCGAAATCCGAAAGCCAGGAGCACAAACAGTCAGCTCAGTATGGGGAAATATATTGCAATGTTATTGATTTATAAGGGCAAGAGCTCTTGCCGAGCTTAAATACAGTGCTGTATTCAAAGAAAGATGGGGGAAAAAGTGCGATTATAAGATCGGAATGGCAACAGAAGGCTTTGC
Source organism: Drosophila kanapiae (assembly GCA_008042475.1). Taxonomy (NCBI): domain Eukaryota; kingdom Metazoa; phylum Arthropoda; class Insecta; order Diptera; family Drosophilidae; genus Drosophila; species Drosophila kanapiae. The sequence goes on from VNJM01003257.1 coordinate 77,099, forward strand.
GAAATAAAAGCGGAAAACAAATCTGTAAGGAAGACTTAGCCGGCGGCATCAACAAATAGCAAAAGCACAGCAGAGACTCACTAATGAGGCTGGGCAAATTGGCAATACCCTATCCTTTCTGGGGCTTACGTTTGCATAGGAAATTTGGGTAATTATATTCTAGTTTGTAGCTATAATAATTACTAATCATATTGACAAAACATCAGCATTTAAAGCTTAGTCTGCTGGTTGTTATTTGTTAATTTCAATTGAATAACAAATTTTCCAATTAAATTACAACTAAATCTTCTGCTTCATATGAATAAAAACTCAATAGAAAATTCATAGTCATTAAGTTTGATAAAATTTTATATTAATTACAGATTAGATTAAATTAATAATAAAGTATTGAGGTTTTTAGAAAGTGCAACAGATTCCAGCGGCATGTAGGAACCATTGTTCTAAGTGCGAAAAAGAGGAAGTCGATGGCGACGAAAGCCAGGAAAGCACGGCCCCCAGGATCCTTTCAAGCCTTTCAAGCCAGGAACCCGACTCGAATCGACTCGACTCATTGAGTTGCAAATTTCAAATGCACAAAAGTAATGCAGCTCATTTAATTTTCACAATATCCCAGGCTCCTTGGCTCGGCCCAGTTGAGTTGCCACTGGAGCATATGCTGCCGGATCGGATCCCGGATCCCGGTGCCGTGCGAGTGCGAGTGCCAGTGTGTGTGCCAGCACTTCCGTTTCCTCTGCCACGTTGCAGTGGCAGTCGAGCAGTTGCAGCAACTGCCTTGTCCTCGCCCCCTGCCCCGTCCTTTGTATCACTCTATGCACAATTGCACACGGCAGGGAAAACAAAGCTGCCGGCTCCTGGTACTCATGGGCGAGTTAAGCGCAAATGGGTCCATGCAGCCCCCACACACGCTCGCCTCTCACCCGGTAATATATTTTGCGGGTCGACTCGGGTCTGGAAGCTCTTTTTTAATGAAATGCGCAACGAATTTTAGTGTCAGTGGGAATTTTCAATTGCTCAAAGTTGTGTTCATGTTGCAGCTGCAGTTGTGGCAGTTTATGTTTGAGGAGCCTGCCACCGGCAGTTGTTCTGCCAGAATGCTTTGAATGGGTGCCTGCTAAGAATGGATTAACGTAGCATATTTTGGCTTTAACATGATGGAAACAGCATGGAAACAGGCTGACAGGTTATTTAATTTTAGTCATTTATGGATTAATTGTTTACCCTAGAACAAGTTAACATAACTGCCTGCAGAATATTTAAATAATTATTTTAATAGCTACCTAATAATTTTTAGGAAATTGTTGTTCATTCGCTGTCTTAGTTTGAAGTTCAGTCAGTTTTCTATATTCTATAATTATAGTTATGTATTTATGAAATAATAAAGACTCAGTTTAATGTGGACTATACATTAATTTAGTTTTTGAACATATTTTTACCTAGTGAACACACTTGCTTACACATTATTTTTACTTCTGTCTAAATAAAAAATAAATTTATTAGCAACTATAAAGGAAATATTATTAATTGATTTGTTTAGAAAACAAAGTATTATATTATATTTATATATTGTTGGTTTTTCAGAGTTGAAGTAAAATTTTTAAAAGACTCTTGGTCGTTAAATGTCTGGTAAATGTCTAATAAGCAAGACGGTGGATGGAAATTTGGTAATTCACCTCTTCTTTTTCTGTTTTTTTTTTTATTATTAATAGGACTAGATGTTGCAAAAACAAGGAATATATAAGCACAATTAAATATAGGTCAAAATGTATTGGATTGGTATAATCCTGTTAAGGAACTCTTAAGAGCTTCATAAAAAGAAAGTAATTAGAAACTGGTAACTGGGAAAATTTAGCTCTGGCTGGTACATTTTCCTGCCTTATTTGTCTTAATTAGATGCTTGAAAGGAAAGGTAACTGATTGGGTGGTGGCTTGAAACTTTATAAAAAACGTGGCAAGCTTGCAACCCAGTTAACCCTTACGTACTATGTTCCTTTTTGCGTGCGAGCTTTACATTTTTTAATAAAACAATTTCAGCTCCAACAGCTGAGGGGATGCAAGGCAGGGCCGAGGGCAAGGGTGGCGCTTACCTGATATAAAAGTAATCTCGCTGAGCATCATCCAGCGGGCGGCGAAGTACAAATGCAACTGCAGGTAGCGCCCCAGGCGATGATGTAATTTGATTGTCACGTCGCGTGCATGATCCAGCACCTGGTCGGGCATGTACGAGAACTGCACGGGCTCCCCGGCGAACTGGCGGCCGCCGATGCTGAAGAACACCTTGGCGTGGACAAACACCTGCAACAACAGTAGCGGAGGAAGAGGGCGGATGAGTACCCGTTGGCAGTCACATACTGTACATAGTAGGTGAAGGTGTAGGTCTCCCCGTTGGCCTGCGCACACAGAAGGTGTGAGCGGCATAGTAATTAAGGTAATCACACATACTTTATTTTTTACGATTCCCGGCTACTTTGGAGACCCTGTGGACATATCCAACTCGACATTTGAACGGAATTGAAAAGATAGTTTAAAAAACTCTTCTGAGTAATATGATATAGGAGATCTCTGTAAATATTGTTCGCCGTTTAAAGTAGTCTATGATATTAAGCCTTTTGCCGACCAATCTCTCCATGTATCCTTCAGATTTTATAAGAACCATATAACTCCATAATCACTAAGAACTCCCTGAAATTAATTAAAGTATTTCCAATCCGGAATGTATTTATAAAACTACTTTTTTACTTAAAGTTGTTCACGATTTCGAAGATAAATTAACGAAGATAAATTAAATAATAGAGTAACAAAACTTCTTTATTAAATATAACACTGATTCATCCGCCCTTTTCTTGGTAATTTTATGCGGTGTAAGTTGTCGTTACTACCAATTTTGGGTTGTACGTTCATTTATGGACGGTCCGCGGAAGTGGCTTGAAATAAACCAGAAGAAAAACTCTTTGGCTATTCAATTTGGTCAGTCATATAAACAATACTCTTTTGGGGCCAACCGGATGTGTAAGTGTTGTCTGAGCTGAAGTTGGCAGTTCGAATGAAGCTAATGAGTTGTCGGTCGATTGTGTCGAAGGTGTTAATGGCCAAGCTTGTGGACTTTGTAAGAGCCAAAAGTCGTTGACAAAAATGGGCGATGGACTGAGGGGCTTGGGTTAAGCTTAAAGAATCGACTCGTATTCTATTGAAAGTGATTTCTAATCAGTCAGAATTGTCAATCAAATCAAAAAACTTATATCTTTATTGGAAGTTTAAGTAGGTCTTCATTAAAAAACATATACAGGATGTGGAAAATATTAAATTTTAAATAATTAAAGAGATATTTACAAATGTAAGTGTTCTGAAACACTCTCCATTAGTAAAAGTAAGAAATATTATATATTAAATTAAACATATGTAATACATAAATTATGTATTTAAGTTTTTATTAACTAGTTGTTTAATGGTCTCTATTAATGTTTAACAGCCAATATACTCAACGGTCTTCGTTTTTCTTATTCCTATTGAAAAATGTTCACTGATTTCACCTCGCTTTCTCAGGCTCTCAGCAGTTCTCTAATTAACCAAGGTCCACAACCAATTGGCAGCAGCTTCACAAACGGCACATAAAATTTCAATTACCACAAATTTGCTCGGACTTTGATTTGTTGCCGCCATTCGGCGTGGAGGTGTGGAGCGGAGCAGGATACTGAGGAGGCTCATGAACCCTCAGCATTCGCCTTAATGGAATCTCGGTCCACTGGCCCATAATTTACAGCGGCAGCATCTCACTGACGACGAGGCTCAGTGTCGTCGCTTGCTATAATTCTGATTTTTATGACTTTTCATTACCATTTGCTTTCCCGGAGCTTCGTTACCAAATGCCTCATAAGTCATAAAATTACTTAGAGAGGCTCTGTGGACAAGTGGTGGGGCCACTTTGGGGCCGTGCCGTAAATACTGAAAGTGCCACTTATGATGCATTGATAAGCCTCAAAATTATGCTAATTGCGTTTTAATTATGACACGCGTGTGGCCTCTACTGGGCACCTGGAGGAGTTGGAGACACCAACCAGAGCCACGGCCTTTCTCACCACTTATTTTTGTTTGGCTGTGGCATTATAGCCATGATGAGCGCTCCCTAACTCCAATTTTAAAGCTGGCACTCACAGATTCGTGGGGTATATTGTGCTCGTGGTATTGGCCATTGTCCACCTGTCTTTTCTTTCAAACAAATTGTATTTTGATTGAATAAGATATGTAATTGTAAAAGTAGTACTCTGGGTATTCTGAGGTCGACACCCCCTTAGTCCTTACAACAGACTTGTGGTGCTCTTAATTAATTAGGAATTTGCGGTAAATTCTAAGTGCTTGTTTTTGACTTGTACTTATAATGATTAGCAGATTGATATTGCAATTAATTTGGCATTATTAATTAAGCCCCTACTTGAGTATGATAAAAAGTGTATTCCTTTTATCACCACATCGGTGCGCTTTGATTCCAACAACTTTATGGATACTTACAAAAAACATCGACCTATATATATTTATCAGCCGAGATAGCTGAACACACTGATTAATTTGACACAAATTTGACAAGCCTATTGTCGTAGCGGAAAGGTACAACTACTCATATATTACTTTCACAAATTCAATAGTCCCAATGGAGGCCCTCGGTCGAAACTCTGCCTTATCTCTTTGTGATAACATCAGCCAAGGGTTCATAGAGAATTATTAAACTGTCAGGCAATACTTACAAAAGTCAATAGAAGAAATTTTCAACAAATTTATGACATGGCCAGACAGAGTGCAGTAAAAATAATTACAGATCTGAAGGAAACTTTTTGAACAAGACCAAATATGGTTACACAGCTATGGAAAGGGAAGTTAACTAAAGACAACTACTTTATTTTCTTGGAGTAAAAATGATTATTGCATTATGGTTATGGATAAAATATTTTTCGTATTAAATATCATATCGAAAATATTATATTTAATCAATATCTTGGAGTTTGAAAAATACTTTAAAGAAATGATTATTTTTATATTTATACGGATAAAATAAATTTCCTGTAAACAAAATTTGCTAATAATTTCAATGATAGTTTTATATAATTAAGGTAACAGTTCGATATATCAAACAGATTATCGATTTATCGCACTAAATGTATCGCAACCAGTATATATTATAACCAGTACAATATCGATATATTGACTTTATTACATCCCTAATTACAATATTTTCTCACAAACTAACAAAAAATAACAACTAGTTAAAAAAAAAAATCTTTAAATGTGTTGTTATGCTTCTAATGGAATGCTCTTATTGCTGTTTTTAGAATTGAAATTTAAAAAGATTAATTATATCCGAATCCAATAAGTGTGATTAAAATGCCCAATTCTTATCTGTCGTTGGGCCAATAACTCTGAATGACTTCGAATGCTAACACATTGCCTCAATAAATTGGGTCGATGGACTTGAAAATTGGTTTTGTGCTGCATCAGCTCAGGAGAACTGTTGGATTATGGTCTGTAAGGGGTATACTTAAAGAATAAACAAACATTTTTTATACCAATCCGTATAGAGACCCGGCCGTATGTACATGTGTAAGTTGTTATATATACATATCTACCCGCAATGGTTGTTTACTTTCGATAAAGACCACCACAAGTAAGGTAATTGACTCGATAATGGCAGCACCCAAAGCCGACCGACCCACCGACCTCCCGATCTCCCCCAATATATGTACATATATGTATCTACTTCTGGGTGGAACCGACGGGCTGAAGTGCCACCTGAGTCGGGAACCACAAGCTCTCGCCGCCAGCGTCATATCAATTGCAGTTTGTTTAGGTTCGATTTCGTATTTGGTTTGTTTATAAAAAGCGCTCTTTCTGTCGATTTTATTTTATTATTGCGCTGGTTGGAAGTGGCTGGAGATGTTTAGCATTTATTTGCTCAGTTTGCCGCCAGTCTGTCTGGCCAGGGATCCGCGGTCCGCGGTCGTATAGCCCCACCCCACGGCAGTTGTTGGTTTTTACGATTTCCAAACACTGCGCATTCCGTGTTTATATTATTTATTGTTGGCGGGCGCATAAAGAGATATTTTTTAATGGCATGGGAGCAGCCCCGATTTAGTCTCGATCACATGAAAAATTCTTTTAGATATATATTAATTTACCTGAACATCTTTGGAGAACATGTTGTTAGTGTGAATAATGACGGCGCTGAAATTTCGAACGGTCTCAAACTCGAATGAGATTTCCACCGGGCGTCCCAGCAAAGTATCATTTCGCCAGCCAATCCATTCGTAGCCTGCAAATATATTTGGAAAGGGTTTCTTACAATTTAAGTTCTTTCTTATTGTTAATAATAGTTCTTTAGGGTTTCTTTAAAGGTCTTTGACTTTGTAGTAAATTTATGACTAATAATAAGCATTAATTTTTAGTAAATCCAATTGATTATGGCCTTTTTATTAACAAGTTTATCTGACATTTATACTAGAGCAGGTTGTATGAACTCATCCACCAATGAGCCTTCACTAATGGTCCAGCTATAATTTATGCCACTTAGTTAGTTAAGAAGTTGGAGTCTAGTCAGCATATCATCATGGACAATGCACTCACCTTTGCCAAATCCAGTGATATCGGTGCGAAAGTTGTCCTGGCCCCGCTGGCCATCCACAAGTTGGCCCAAGCCGTTCACAAAGCGATCGCCCTCCTCGTGGCCATCAAAGGTTTTGTCCGACAGATCGATTTCCATGCCCCGCTGCATGCCCTTGGGAATGCTGTAGGATACGACTCCCTCTGCAAATTGCATATAAAGAAGATATTAAGCGTAATGCATAGAGGATAGTGTTACATACAGAGCGGTGGTCATTACTTCTACTTCTTCACACAGAAAACTATTTCGTTTAGTAATAATTAATATTGAACTTTCCAAATATATAATATTTTGGGATTACTGCCTTAATGTAAAGTCTTTACTGTACCTAATCTGGAATTCTCATAAAAACGTTATTTTTTTAAGTAAGTTGAGGTTAAACCTGCAATATTTGTTATTGACATTTTTCTGTGTACTTATAAGTATATTTAACGACTGGCATCGAATCAAAGGCCGAAGCGAACTCAGTGCCATTTGCAGTGCTATATGGCACTGTAAATTAAGTACTCGTCGCATTCAACCAACTCATAGTTGGGGCAAAGAGCGTGGTCTTTGGTAAAAAAAAAAGAAACTAGCAAAAAATATCAGCAGAACCGGTCGCAGAGTTGGTTGCATGTCTGCTCATATTTTGAATGCTCTGTGAAAAGTTAAGCGACATCGTTTTCTCCGGCTTCGGGCAGGAGAATAAAATAGACTGTGGTTTTATTTGGCTTAAACTTTTACTATGTTAAATAAATTTTAAAAACATTGCCTAATTTTTTTCTTTTAATAATTACTTTATAGAGCTACAAATATTATTATAACTCTTCAGACTTTCTTTTAATGCAATTTATCGGGTCATTGCAGCTGTAGAGGTGTCTTTTGTTGTCCTCTTAAAGCCACTAACAAGTGCGATTGGCGGATGTGTTCAGGGGGTCAGGGGTCCGAGCCGACGCAGATCGGCAATCTTGGATATAAACCGTAGTGAGGCACCTACCTTCCCAGGCACAGCCGACGATTTCGGCGCGCAGGCATACGGTGCGATCGTACTGGCTGTAGGGATAGATGCGCACCTTCGAGGCGAAGACGCTGGGCTGCAGCACGTTCTCCACTTCGCTATAGGTGTTCGTATTGGCGGGCAGTATCTGCAACGAGAGGGGGCCGTGAGGAATTATAAATGGGACTGCGGCATGTGTAGGTGGCGAGCTGAGCGCCAAAAAAATAAAAACAAAAGCGTTAAAATTGATTTTCCATTGCTTGCTCACAATAAATCGATGGAACGGCTTCGGGTTTGGGGATCGGTTAGAGTCTTTCTTCCCGGCACCGACACCTACGCAATTTTCAACTCTCGATATGTTGCTCTCTCTCTCTAAAGATAATTCGCACGTAAATTGTGTGGCTAAAAGTTGTAATATCTTCCTGATCTTGTCCCCACAAACCTGGAACCTGGGGCTATTTAGATTGTTATCAAGCTGGTCGTGATTAATGTGTGAATGGGTAGAGCGGAGAATGTATCGGATTTAACTCCGTGGAAAGGGGATAGGCTCTGAAGTATTTTATAAAATATTTGTCTGGAAAACCTACTTATCAGCTGTGAACTTTAGGACAAAGGTAGAATGGCAATATATATTTTCTTTAATTTTTCTTTCTCACCTCTTTGCCTTGATTGCTCTTCCAACGTATCCACTTTTCGAAGCCCGGCCTCCAGTAGTCGACGACATAGGCCTCGGTGTACTCCTGTCCCTGACCTTTGCCAAACCGACCCTGGGTACGAACTCCAGTGACCAGATGCACCTGCAGCAGGTCAATCTGTAGATATTCTGTTAGACCGCGAGATACCATGTGCTTGGGACACCATGCTCCTCCGTTATTGTCAACCTTTAGTCTGCAATAAAAGTAATAATAAGAAAAATCATTTTTACTGGATACTAAATAAAAATGTACATAATTTGAATAATTGTCTCTGAAACAATTTTAATAGTTTCAATATTTAAAGTTAAATGCCATAATGTTGTGGATATATCGATATGGGATTTTTTCTCCATATATGTGCATTCTTAACATCGACCTTCGCGTAACCTAAAAACCAATTTTTACAACAGCGTGTGCCATAGTACAAAAGTTTTATATTTTTCGTTTTGCCGAAAACAAATAAAGTTAAAAAAGTTAACTGTACACCGAACCACTCGACACAGCGCCAAAAACCAACTTTCAAGGACATGAAAAAGGCTCATGTAGAGGAATTCCATTAATATTTTCTTTAATTCTAAACATTAATAACTTAAAATAATTTACAGTGGTCCCAAACTAAAATACGATTTGTAAGAGTATTCAAAATTGTGATTTAACTTCGCTCACTGTGTTAAGGACCCGACTCAACTCAAGGAAACTCAGAAACTCAAAGTGTTACTTCGTCTGCATTGCGACATTTTCAATTGTGTAACCTTGCATACAAATAGGAGGTTACCTGTCAATGTGAGTGTTGCAGTGAGTGTAGTTTCACTTGGTAACAGCAACTATTTAAGATATATATTATATAAGATATATATTATAGAATATCCTTAAAAGAAAAGACACCGTAGAAATTATTAGTGAAGAATTGTTAAATTGTTAAGTTGAAACCTGCTCCACATTTGCGCAAAGTTACGCCGGTAAGTGTATACATATCCATTAACAATATAACAGAGCGATGGGGATGGGAATATCAGCTTCCACACATGTCCCTGGCGTGACCTACATTCAGTATCCTCGGTTCAGCTGCATTTTTTCCGCCTTATATTTGCTTGCCACATATGTGTTTGTGCGCCATATTTTTTTTTTCAGCCACTTTGCGCCGTTCCTCTTACGCTATTATACGTTAATCGCGGTTTACAACGCGCCAAGTCAGGACAGCACAGGGCGAGGACGTTCCGAGGCAGTGAAAGGATCTCCTCCCCTATATGCAAAGCAGGCTCAGCGACGCCAAGCTGCCACAATGTCCTTGCCCCAATCCCAAATACCCGCCATCCGAACTCCCCTCCGCAGCTACTCTGTTTATTTTCAGGAATGGGTCGAGTTTTTCAGCATTAATATCAATTTGGTAGTCATAAATACAATGAGTCGTGCCCTGGGAAATGTGACCATGTAGGAGGATTTGAGGCACCTGATATTTGCCAAAAGAAGGGTACTGGATCAAAGGCGAGAAGCCCATTTATTGATTTTTTTTTTTTTCAAATTATACATTTAATATAAACATATCACCAAAAAGATTAAACAAAATATCTAGAGGGTTCTAGAAATCACTAGATTTTCTTTAAAATGTGTCTAAGAGTATGTTGTTCCTAAGAAGACTTTGAGTTCAGTATTAAATACTTAAATGCTTAATATCTAACGATTCCGGCGACAATAAAGAAATAATAATTAAACTTAAAAAAAATATCTAAAGGCTTAAAAAGAAAAGAGTAAAATGTTAAATATCTTAAGGCTTAAAAAGAAAAAAGTAAATTGAAATGACTGTGAGAGGTCGCAGCAGTGTATTACATAACCGAGTTTCGCTCTAATGATGTCTGCTGCTGTTTATTACCGCTGACATATGGGTCACCTGGGATTTTCCTTTAACTTGAAATGCCGACCGCCTAAAAGCCTGAGAAGGATGCTCTTATAAAATACATTTCGCTGCTGGCTGCTTTTTGTGTCGCTGAAAATGACAGCCTTATTCGTTTGGGATCGCTTTACATTCAGCTTTTGATGGCGGAGATCCTTTCATTAGCTTCGTTTCGCAGGAGCTCTAACGAGACCGAGAGCTCCCGGCACGGCAGCTGACTAACGGCGCGTCATTTAATATCCGAAAACTATTCCGTGGAGTATGCAGGGCGCCAAGTCGGCTCAAAATATGCCGTGCGAAAATGCTGTTTTTATTCTACCTGCTGGGTGCTGTGGTTTCGTTTTACAGCAAATTGTTGCATACTTTGTGGAGCGGAGCCCGGCAGTCGGGACCCCAGCGCCATTGCATACTTTCCGCCGCATACTTTGGGGTGTTATGGTCAGTAGCACCTGCTTCAGGTCCTGAGCCGTGACCAAACCCAAGCTGAAGTCAGCGCAGCAGCACCTTGCCAAGTTTTTTTTTTAGGCAAAGCCACTAAAATATGCCATAAAAGGTCTGCAGCTATCGCATAACTGCAGCAAAGGATGTTACGTGTCCAGACCACCCTCATAGCCCCCCATCCCGAACCCAACTAAGTGGCCGTAATGTTGCACCGAGACACACGCTAACTCGGTTGGGTGTTAGTTTACTTTATGCGCCCAACGACGCCGGAAACTGGAGCCGAAGCGCACACGCGTGCAGAGATGCAGATACACGGATACCCAGATACAAAGATACCCAGATACACGATACAATGGGTAACTGGGTCCTTCTCGATGCCAGCCCCTTGCCCCAATGGGAGAGTTCCTCGCTCGCTTTTAATAAAAATTCATGACGCTTTCACTGCTCCGTTCGGTGTTCGGCCTCGCACACATTTATTAAGTTAATTATGAAAATAAATGGGTTACTGTTTCGAGTACGGACTAGCCGAAGATTGGGAATTCTCGGCTTTGTGAAAATGGAAAGCAAATTAACAGTGCGAAGGAAATTCGTAGAGATAATCAAAGCCAGTTTTGCGTACTAAATTAGTTTAATTAGTGCGTACAAAGAGGACACCTATGACTTGGCAAAATAATAAGTGGGAGGCAGTTTTGTGGATTGATTCAGAGACCTCATACCTTTTAAATCATTTAAAGGAATGTTACGACCAATAAATGTATAAATTGTTTTCTTAGAATTCTATAGAAAATGTATTGAATAAGCACTTATAGCCAGGGAATCTTCTTCCAGTATTTTGTGGATTCCCTTTGTTATAAAACTAGTTTAATTCAAACGTAATTAAACCAAAATTATATATTTATACTAAGGTGCTCCACATAACAAGCATTTGAAGGTTCATAGCCTTTTTCATGATGAAGAATTAATTCCTTTTTCTTTTTACTAAGCTTAAATACTTTCAGTTGAACGGAGTAACTCTTTAGTGCCCTGTTTTGTCCTGCTTTCACACCCCATGGATGAGTGCCTTCTGGATCCACATTATAGCATGCATAGAGACATGGTAATTTCTCCTCTTATTTCATTTCTATGCAGTAGACACTTCCTTCCTCATTACTTATTTAGATTCGCTAACAATATACATTTGTCCCTGCCGCAGAGGGCCCTCGTCCCTATATTCCCCTTAAATTTATTTCGGTTCGCTTTATGCAAAATCTAATTTGCATATGTTTCTAGCCCGACGAAGGAGGAAGAGGTCCTCAATTGGCTTGTTTTGCTAAGCACAATAAAAACGTTCTTGTCTATGGTGACCCTTTTCCAAGTTCTTCCGCTCTTTTCCGTTCTCCAGCCCGGGTCTATATGATTTTATTTCTTTTTGGGATCTTTTCATGCCGCTCGCAGGAGTGTATATTAAATTTCCTTTGCTTTTTTTTTTATTTGTGCAGCTAGTAGCTCTTCGCTAATGAGTTTGAGATTTATGCAGAAGAGGATTTAAAGTTTGCACCTAGAGCGGATACTAGGAAAAAGTTAAGAAGATTCCCAGGAGCTAGTGGGACACGGTCTCAGAACTTGGGCTGCTGTCCTCTTGGCAACTTAACTTTTGCTCCGAGGACCGAAACGTAAGCGGCTTAAATTTTCTTTTTCCGGCGGCGGCGACGACCTCCTCAACATATGTTACCCCCAACCTCCGCCCGTTGGTGCGCACACACGAAAGCCCATCTAATAGCCTGCCAATGCGGGGAAGGGTTGGGCAGGGATTCAGACTCAGAGACTCAGAGATCTCATTGCCTCGTTTATTTCACCTGAGCGGACGGGGGGGTGACAAACTTATGCGATGCTTGTAAAATATTTGCGTTTTCAATTTTGGCCCGAATGTGTGTGTAAGATGCTTAAGGGTTGCCAGCCCCCCACACTCACTCCTCGTCCTTATTTATTTTTCATTTAATTTCCAATTCTTTCTTTCAGCGTTTTTAATGGCACTTGATGCAATTAAAATGCCAAGGCAACAGTTCCTTCTGCCAGCGGCTCGTAAGCTACTAAAAATTATTTTTTACGATTGTCATAAAGACGGCTACACATCCGCCCTACCCTCGCCACCCCTCTCAACACCGCCAATCTGCCACTTTTGACGCCTGGCCCAATCAACCCCTTGCCAAAACAATGACGCCTCCTCGCCGTTTTCTCGGCGCTCCTCGCGGCATCCAAAGCTTCGCCGAGTTTTTAATTAAAAATTCTTTTTTCCTCTCTTCAACGCTGCTGCTGCTGCTCTGTTGCCAAAATATTTTGGTAAGCTTGCAGTCAAAGGACTGCAGGGGCAATCCTTTAAAAAATTAATTTTCAGCCTCAAATGAGCGTCAGCTGGCTTTATTTGCTCGTTGCCACCTACACAGAGAGCGGCAGCCATTCAGGCGGAATGGCAGCGATAGATTGACATTGAATTGAGCTGGAAGTCAAATGCGGCATGAAAGTGCGAGTCCCTTTGGGTGGAAAATAAACGGAATTAGAGTTGCGTGGCAGTTGTGGGCGAATCTAAACTAATGGGTTACAAATCTGCTACCACGTCTTCATTTCGGCATTTCACAAATAATTTATTTTGATTCATTTTATTATCAGGGCAAGTAGAGGATGTTTAAATTGGATTTCCTTTTAATTTTAGCCATAGGTACTGATTTCGGAAGCGGCAACAGTGTTTCTATCTATAATTGTATTTAAAATAGGAGCGTTATAATTTGTACAGCAATTTTTTGATAAATTAAGTTCTGATCTACAGAGAAATTTGAGAAGTATTATCTTAGGTATTTACTTTAAACCAAAAGGTTTTTAGTTTGAAGATGCAATATCAACTGGGAATGGCGATGGTGGTTGAGCTGAGCTTTGATGGGGGCACCGGCAGCATTCAACACCTTTGTTTATTAAACTCGGAGATATAACTATGTATCAACTGTATCCTAGGAATGCTTATCGTTTTCATGCACTTTCTAAACTAACAAAGTTAACAAGGGTGCTAAAGGAATCTCTAAGAGTTTAAAAACCATAAATTAGAAATCCAAAAAAGTGTTACAAAATTTAACAGGTAAAGAAACACAAATATATGTGCTCTTAGACACACAAGGGGTGTCTAAGCCTCAGTGATATACATAAAAAATCTAACAGATCTTCGTAATTGTAGAACATTATTTTAGTTCATAATCAGTCACCATAAGAGGCATCCTTAAACATATTTTTATTGGGAACTAAAAAATACAATATTGAATGCTATGTCATAGAAAATCCTCTTTCCTGTTATAATACAGACAGGATGATGATGATACGCATCGATATAATAGTCAAAATGTTCACGTGCCTGTTACGGCCGAAGTAAAACACCAATGTAGAGCTCCTGGTGTGGCAGTACATTAGGTTCTTATAACAAAATTGTACTTTTTTATTATCGCCTCTGTCGTTTTCTTTGATTTTGAGCCACTTGGTTAACGGACTTTAAAGAATGTCATAAATTTATGCAAGCATACCTTTGTCTCCCCGTATCCGCCCTTCTTCGCTATCGTAACCCACATTAGAAGGAGGCAATACCTCTGTGCACGTCGTCTTCTTCTTCAGCCCCAGCATAATGGCTTTTGTGTTATGCTTTTATGATTGAAGTGAAAACAAAAGCAGGGAGCGGGCGGGGTGCGCTGGTCGAGGTTGTCCTCAACCCTTGCACGTCACAAAGACTCAGCCAGGATGGTGTGGTGAGTGTCGTGTTGTGTGTGTGTGCCTATCGATTTTCCCTTCGGCCATAAAACGCTAATGGCCGACTTCACGTCGACCCAAACGTCTTCCTGCTCCCTACTCCCTACTGCCAACTTGCTGGGCCACAGAAGCTGCTGTCGCCATTTTGCTTTTCATATTTTCCATTGAACTTTAAGCCGACATCTCCATTTATTGCTGTTGCTACTGCTACTGCTGTTGCTATTGCTGTGACCGCCATATTGCTGTTGTTGCTACGCCTTTAGCCTGAGCCGCAGTCGCCATTTTTATTGTCATCCTTTCCGCCGTCGCCGCTCTGCGTGTTTGCCATTTTTCCTCCATTCTTTCTAGGTTTTCGCCTTGCAATTTCCACTTGACACAATGGCACACAAAATGCAAAACTCACCCACTGCCGTTTTCCACAGCCACCTCACGTTCCCCATCCGCACTGTTGTCTGTTGAATGTTGTATGTCGGCTGCTAAAGTGTTGGCGGCTTGCATTTGTATTGTGTACTTTCCTTTTTTCTTTTTCCTTTTCTTATTTTATTTTTCTCTCTCGCTTGAGCCAGAGTTGTCCTCTGCATGTCATTTTCCATTTTCTCCCCATTTAGTTCTCCTGCTTTTTGGCAGCTGCTTTTCCAGCGTTGCAAGTCGGCTTTCGGCTGATTCTCCGGCGCTTCAGCCCGCTTCCTTGGCCTGCTCTGTTTCTTTCTTTCTGAAATCATTATTGTCGGGGACGCAATAACTATGACAAAGTCATCTTCTGCCTTCTTCTGTGGTCGCATCTTAGAGGAGGCGCCACGCCACCCCTCAAAAGAGTTTCCTCTGGCCATTGTTGCTTTGGCTGGCGCGTGACTTTTGTTTAATGGCTGTCATATTTTTCAATTGTTGAGCTGCTGCTGCTGCTGCTGCTGCTGCTACTGCCGGGGGGCTTGGCGCAGGGATTGTTCTCGTAACTAGGTGGCCAAACACAAAAGATTGCTGCTTCCCAAAGACATCCCTCCGAAGCCAATTGGCCACTACGACAGCTCCACCTGTCCATCTGGTGTTGCGTTAGACTGGCGGTCAATGCAATTCAAGTGCTCGGTTTATTTTTATCGCACTTCAGATGCTCTGAGCCAGCAAATTGTCTGGCGCGCAGGCGTAACCAGCAGCCACAAAGGGGACTTTCGTCGGCTGGTTAAATTTAAATAGCCGCAGCAAATACCCGCAATGTTTGCCCCCAGTAATTGAAAGGCAAACAGAAGACCAGAAACCCAGCCAGCAAGCAGAAGACTGCGCATGCGCAGCCCCCGTTTCCTGGACGACTCAATCGAGGCCCGCGAGTCTCGCGACTATTTACCCTACCTGCACACCGATGTCAACTCTGCGGCTCGCGTTCGCCGTGTTGACAGAAGACGTTTTCTCTGCAGCCAGCCTGTAACTGCAACATAGCTGGCGAAACTAGAAGAGCCAACACACAGTTACAGCTTCTTGTCTATTTTTATTTGGTAAAGAGCTACGCATGTGAGTCGCCACCGAAAGGTATCTTTATAAATGCTTATTTAAACAGCTGCAGGTACTCCATTCTGGTGCATTCCAGTCTCAAGTTAAGTCGGAGCTAAGATTATTCAGAATGGCTACTTGAATGGGTTTCTTTCAGCTTAAGAAAGGTATTTTAATTGGTATAAAAAACTACCAAATTGGGGCCTGACTTTAGTCAGCTAACTGAGTGGATGTGTCCTGCTATTAGTTGGGAAATAAATACATTTTTGTAGACATGTTTGAAAGGCTTTCTTTCATCTTAAGAAATGTTTCTTTATTAGAATAAAAACTTACCAAAATGCCGCATGATTCACTGAGTGAATGTTTCCTGCTAGCAATGTGGTTTTTAGTTAGAAATAAATAATTCTTTACAGAAAAATTTTAATATTGTGAACCTACAAGAAAAGTAAGCACACGTATTTTGTTTTCTTTTTTAAGTTAAAGTTTAATTTTCACAAGCTGTTCTCTTGGCTTGGGAAGCATTTTCACCTGCCTGGCTGCCCGAATTCGTTAGCTTGCCAAGGTACAAGAATCCCTGACGGTTCTGACGAAATATAAAGAAAAACTCCCAGCGTGCGCCTTTTAATAAATGCAATTAATAAAACATGTTTACATCCTTGAGCCTATCTACGGCAGATTCCTTCGACGGTGACCTGTAGTTGTGTGCTTTTTATTTAATTACGCTGGAAAAATGTGAGTTTATTGAATTAAATGGTGCGCAAGGTCCGTGGGGCGAAGATTTAAATTGCCTACCGTCGGTATATCGATTTAAGGACCCAAATCAATGCCAAAGATGTCGACGGATAATGTGTGGCAATGAAGAAATTCAATAAAATGTTATAAATAATTCAATAATTCAGCACGAATGAAATATGCAATGCGGAGAAACTTTTACGCACCGAGCACAGTGGGTTAAGTCATCGAATGTATTGTAGGTATTTTACAAATTAAAATAGAAGCTATCAACATTAAAATATTTATTTTATTTTAAAAGATGAAAACAAAGAACCTTTTTGTTGTTTTTAAGTTTAAGAAAAACAATGCTTTATGCGTAAATAAATATTAGGTAGCTTAGACACCTTGAATGATTAATTTATTGAACAAGAATAGTTTCCAGCCTTCTTTTTGTTAATTTTATGGACTGAATTCAAAGTTCTTCGCATTCTTGAGCCGATATGTCCCACTGTGCGGAGCTTGCTAACGATAATCAATGTAAGAAAAATGCCAAACCGTTATCAAAACTCGAATCCGATGAGGCAAACAGCCAAGCACAGGCCTTAAATCATAAAAATTGACTCATTTGTAACATAAAAAGCACATTAACACATTAGGAGACCTCCAACCATTTGTCGGGGTTGAATGCTGCGCTTGGGATTGGGGCTACGGGGGATGTTTGGCTGTTTGGGAGTTTGGCTGTTAGGGATCGGCTGACAGCTGAAGCGAAACAACGTCGAAATTCGATTGAACATTTCCTAGGAAAAGTGCTGGAAACTAGCGGCAAGATTCTTAAAGACGAATATAAATTGACCAAAGTTCGGGAACATCGGGGTTTGATAGAATATATTTTCTACAGTTGAGTGAGTAAATATTCTCAGCTAATGATATGTGGGGAGGAGATTACTTATGTATGACAGAACTTAAGCCATCATAAAAGCAGAATGATGAATATAAGAATGTATTATTACATTAATTTTGGTGTGGCTAAGAAATAAGTGTAAATATTCAAAACTTGTGTATCTTATTTTTTATTCATTCCAATGAGTAATACTATTTTATTTCCTGTTGTACTTATTCTCTGCCAATTACAATGCCAGCAAATATATATCACTTATATTTTGGATACTGTGAGCACTTTATTATTTTATTTTTGAAAACTAACTATTAATTCTTGTATTTTCTTAAATCAATTATAATTTTATGGTGATTCCTAATACATTAATCATTGAATTTTCTACACATAGTTAATATATTTATTTATATATTCAACACACTCAAGTGTTGATCCCATAAACTGAAGTCGCCTTCTGAAATCGACAAAAGACAACGTTTTTGGGTGACGAATGCCCCGAGTGGAGCATTTATTTAATTGGGCTCGTGACTGGCACGCTGCCACCTCTAACCCACGGTCGCACAGACAACAGTCGGCAATCAATTCAATCGGGCCGACATTAAGCACCGAGTGTGGCTGGGAAAAGGCGAAAAACCAAATCAAACATTAATGCAATAAAATGGAAAACGCGTTAACAGCGATTGCCTCGGTGGCCGAGACTGGCAGCCAGCTGGCAGCACATCGCAATCAGTGCTAGGTCCACGCAGGAGCTGCGGGTCCTGTCCGGGATTGGGACCGGGATTGGGAGGTGGGGGGTCCAAAAAGCAGACTATGCCGAAAGCGAAAATCAATGCCACTGACAGGCGAAAGCCCCCCGAAAGCGACTAAGTGAGCGACAGCCGCCGACGAGTGAGCAACAATGGAAGGTGAA
Organism: Drosophila kanapiae; assembly: GCA_008042475.1. Lineage (NCBI taxonomy): Eukaryota > Metazoa > Arthropoda > Insecta > Diptera > Drosophilidae > Drosophila > Drosophila kanapiae. Next base: position 95,508 of record VNJM01003257.1, read on the forward strand.
TTTGATAAGTGGCGTGGGTGGGGTGTGTGTGCGTATGGAGGTGTGGTCGTCCCAGTTGTTGTGGCCTGGCAACATGGCTGACTTTGGCAGGGAGAAAATGCAGCGCCTAATGTGGCAATTAGGGGTGGGGTTTTCGAGGCGTCGAGGGACCCACGACCATTACAAAGGATTCGATTCGAAAGGTGTACAGCGTTCGGAGGCGGAACTAACATATATCTGGAGAACAAGGATCTCGTTTGCAGTTCACTAATTGGGGGAGTTGCAGGAACTCTGTTTGACCAAGCTCCCGCTGATTGGAGTACCACTACGTCCGAGTTTCATTTACAAAAATTGTTTCTGCCTTTTTTTTGTTAAGATTGCGTGAATGATGCAGACTAAGAAGGTAGTTTTTCAAGAGATTTTAGTATGTGGGCTCTTCTTCAGCACAGTCCGATATCTTAAAAAGAATATTGGCTAATCGCAGATATATCGAAACAAGTGTTATTTCATTTTGTAATGATTATATTTAACTTATATAAATTAAAATATATTAAAAGCTACATCTCTTTACTAAAACAATTATTTGAATTAAGTTTAGGCCTATCTTCAGCACAGTCCGATAAATTAAACAGAATATCGGGGTACCACAGATATATCGAAACGCTAAAATATTGAGCCTAGCGTAAAATATTAATATAGTATCGATATATGGATATTTTCTGCCATTCCAAGTGTATGTTAGTTTATTTTCTTCTTTGAACTTAACCTTCCACAAAGTCCTGACCGCTTTTAATGGAAGCCACTGTCGAATAATGCCTTCAAGATGCTGACCCTCGAAGTTTAATCTCACCTGCTACCAGGCTTCAGTGGAGCGGCACTGATTAATAAAGTTAAATGACTTATAAGTCCATTAAGCAAACTTCTGTAGTCTGGCGTATGGGAGAAATGCCAAAGAAATTAGCGAGCCAACGTTAGGAAATTGGGGGAAAAGAAAAGCAAAACAACTTTAGAAGTCTGCAACTGATTGAAATACATATCGGAAAATCGGGGAAAACAGTTGAAAGGGAAGAAGTACGTAAAATGTGATGGCAGCTTAGCATGCAATAAGCAGCAAGTTATTGACCCATTTGCTTTATGTACTGTGAGGGGAAAATCAAAGAACTGTCGAAGCTCGATTTGGGAAGGGATCCAGATCCGTCTATTGTTTTCCCATTCCCGTAATGACAGTGTGAAATCAAAAATCATTGCATTCCCGATTCAAGTTTTTGCCGGGTGGCTGTGGGAACTCGAAAGCTGCATTTCATATGCGCCAACGCACAAAACCACAAAAGCAAAAGGAAACTTTCCACACAAACTTACAACGATTTGCAATCAGTTCGGGGACAGCCAGGGTTAGGGGTGTCACCTCAGAATCACGTCGAGAGTCAAAGTCAATGTGAATGCGACCAAATGTTAATGTCGGCTCAACTTCGAGTTCGTCTGCCAGTGGAGTTCGAGAGAAAATTCAATTTACAGGCGGAAAATGGGATCAAAACAACTAAGCGGAGTTTGCTACATTTTCAAGGTTTTTCTCGTACGAAAATAAATTAAGCAAAGAAAAGTCCTTGATTTTGATCAATAGATGGTATCGCTATTTATCGATTGTTACAGATACGAAAAGGTTTCTAAGTCAGCAAATACTTTAAGGAGTAGAAACTCTGCTGATTGACCAAGGCACTTCTTTTCCTTTAAGCCAAAATGTGAAAAAAGCAAACATCAATAAGTGTTTCCCCCTTTTAAAAGCCGTCAAGTTTTAGGGAACATATTTCCGCACCACCGGCTTTCCCCAAATTGCTTCAATTATCCTTGGCTACTGCCAAACAACAGCAGCTTGCACTTCCCATACGAGTATATCCTCATGTGTGTGTGTGTTACAACTCCCAACTGCCAGGGAAAATTTATGTGTAGCCTACATTTAGGCGCTGGCAGTGTAGGGTCCGTGACGCCTGTCGAAAATAACTCAGCGATCAAAAATGCCTGCCTGCCTGCCCGCCATGAGAGTGCGCGACGAGCGAGTGAGTCGCATATTTTCATTAGGAGACATCCATCAAAATTCACGCATGAATATGGACTTCTTATGCTCGCCCGAACGCAATGAATCCCGCACATTGTCATTTCCCACCTGGAGAAGTGAACAAAAAAAAATAGAGCCAAATATCGCTGGCTATAGTCGGGGGGAACTGAAGGTATAACGAAAATAGGCAAAGAGTTTTTGGTCACGTAAGGCTCATAAAGAATGCCGATGGCATAATTTGCACTCTGGCTTTAGTTTCGCTTTTGTTTCCACGATCCGAGGCCCTGGAAGTAGGCTACCAAGGTAATAAGTTTCATCGACTCTTGTAGTGCTGCCAAGTGGCCCGAAAGCACGCTATAAATCTTGCACAAGCGGAACTTAAAGACCAACTTTAACCCCTTGAATATTCCGCCGCGAACTTTTTCATTTATCATGCCAAAAGAGAGAGTGAATTCCTCCTCTTCATCCGACCCCCACAACCGTCCCTGTGTGTCTCATGTGAAGCAACCTTTTTCATTTGTAATAAAATTCATATGACTTTGGCGCATGTTTAACGTAAAGCCCACCTCATCGATGGCCGGGGGATGCGGGAGCGGATGCGGATGTGAATGCGGAAGGGGGTGTGGATGGTGTGGGGGGGTGCCATCATTAGGCTCGGGCACGCACATTCCCGTTACTCGGATCGCACAGCACCGCAATCTTTTGCCGGCAGAGGGCGCCACATGCAAAACGCCATGTGTGACATTTTTACTACCAAACATTTGTTTTGCGCACCGGAGCGGCTGTCCCTTTGAGTGTGTGCGAGTGTGTGTGCCCGAAGGGGGGCGAGGCGGGGGAGCTGGGTAAAATAGGAAGTTGGGGCAGTCAACACGTACCACGGCACCGTGGTCGCCTGCCTGTCGTTTGCCTGTCGCTGGTCGCTTTTCTGTTGACTTTGCATAATTTTATTGCTTTTCTTTTATTTTTATGCGAGGTCTTTCCCTTTCCCTTTCTGCTCCACAAAACGACCCCCCTCTCTTCACGGACCCGCAAGAGGCAGTGCCCCGCAGCCGACATTGACATTATAATCAATATTTCTGTTACTCCGGTCGTATACTTATTTTGCTGGGGCCGCTTCTGGCGTGCGCTCACATTTTCCGTTGTCTGGTGTTGTTTTGTATATTAATAGGGGAACTCCCCCAACTCCCAGAACTCGCCCTCGCTGCTTTCCTACTTGCTGCTCTACTTTCGCCTCGATCTAAATGAGGGTATTCGAGGAGCCATAATGGAATGGTTTGGCTTCAGCTCAAGAAATATGTATTTGAAAGATATGCAACTCAAAAGTAGAGTTGCAACTCTCAAATCATTTCTAGGAAGTGTTCTTGCATTGTTTACAGGCCTCAGACTAACTCAGAGCCAATTCTAAAATAGACTTCCCTTCGGCTGATTCGCAAAGTCTTTTATTCGATTTTCTAAATTTGATTGCCGGCTGAGAAGGCCTGAAGTTTGAAAGATTTGTGTAAACATTCCAAATGAAGCACCGGGAAATGTTTACAAATCTAGTGTAGTTCTCAGCGAACGTTGTTCTCAGCGAACAGAAATAAAGAACTTAATTACAATAAATAAAGAAGTACAAACTATTTCTTAACAATTATTAAAAGTAACCCCTGTAATGACATAAGTTCAATACAATGTCACCTACGTAATATTTGCAAAACATCTTTCACCACAACGTTAAAACTAAAGCCTTCATTTCAATTTTTATCGCATATTACCCGCAAATATTGTCCCAAAAGTTCTATTTTATGGCTTGTTTTGTTTCCGGCTAACGAAATATAAAAGAAAAACTTTGGCAATGCTGTTTGCTTTGCTGAGTTTGTTTTTGACAATATTCTGCGGCTGAGGGACATTCTGGAAATTATTTTAGTGCCTCATAAAAAATGTTGATATGTGCCCTCAGTGTGTGTGGGAGGAGTTTATGACGGAGCGTACGACATTCTGCATTATATATTCATGATCTGGTGTGTGTGCCTGGTCAGCCCTTGACTTTCTAAATAATTACCAGGGAATTTTTCCCCTTTTCACGGATGAAGATAAATCAGGAAGACTCCTTTCCCGCAGCAAATAAACGTCAGCAAAGTATAATGTGGCCATAAGTTGTATCATTATTCTCGATGTGGATGTAAAATGTTTGCACATGTTGTTGCCGGGAATGATTGTCGTTGTTGTGTTTTAATTTATGTCATTTGTGTGTTCGGCTTGTTTCTGTTTCTTTTCGGACGCAAATGACATAAAGGCATTTAAACACGCCATAAAATAATTCATAATAATAATTTTCATGTACACGCAGGAAACAAGGGAATGTCTTGTGTGTGAGTGTGTGCGTATGTGGTATTCATATTCGTCATATTATGAGTCAAATTTTAATGGATGATTGCTGCTTATCATTTCCAGTCAACATCGGCGACACGTGTGTACGACGATTTCAGATGTTGTGTGTTTCTGAGCTTAAACCGGAATGAGGAAGTTCACTTAGTCCGATTGCTTGGAGTCAACGAACTTCTAATACGCATAAACTGGGTTCATTGAAGCTCTCTCTTCGAGAATGGCAACTCACCTGGCATGCTGCGGACCCACATTGCCCATGTCGTGAGCCGAACTGGCTGTAATTTGGAAGTCCGCAATGGCGCCGGACTCCATGCCCAAGGGCTGCTTGCAGGTTCCTAAAATGACAAAACACATTCATTAAATGATGCAACCGAATCTCTGATTTCAAGATGAGAAATCACCCATCATTTGGCTGAAATATTTGAGCGCAGAAAACAATAGAAAGACCAAATCGAATCGGAAATCAAATCAAAAAATCGTGGCTCCCCTTAACCTGTCCAATTGAATGCATAAATTAATTAAAGACAAGCGAGGCAAATGGGAAAGCAGATACATTCTGCTAACGTTTCAGCAACTCAATTTCCATTCGCCATCAATCTGTGAGAACGCATGAAAAGCGCAATTATCATCTCCACTCTTCCCACCACCACTACTTGAAGAATGATGGGCCTCCGGCCCCCAAGGGACCGCGAAAGGGTCATGAATAGGTCGTTGAGACACAGCCGTCATCATCATCATCACCATCCCCCGCGCCGCTCGCTCTCCTACAAAATATCAAGAATATTATCATTCAGTGAATAATTAGATGCAATCAGTCAGTGCTTAAGCACCATAAGTCAAAGCCACTCGGGCACCGCCACGGAAAACTAGACAAAGGTCAGGCCCGGCCCCGCTCCAGAGAAAGGCTGGCCTGGCACTCGAACGCCCAATCGCGCCATCTGCAGATATGGATACTCGCAGCGACCCTTCTGGCAGTTTCATCTCGCGGGTCATCGAAGATCTTGAGTTCTCCTCTCTGGCTCCGGGAAAGGCCTCGAGTGTGCGAGAGCTGCTCCAGAAGTTCTGCTCAAATGTGCTCAAAAGTGCAATGGATCTTGCCCACAGCCTTGGGAGGCGAATAATTAAGTTGTTTGAGAAGAAGAAATTACTTCTTAGTACAACAGCTAATTATAAAATAAGCCGATCTTGTTTCCTACGGACATAAATATATGGTGGATGTAAAAACATTTTAATTACAAGATGAGGAACGCCATAAGTGTTCTTGCACTCGAACTTTCAGAAGTTTCTCTGTAACAGAGAGTTGCACGACCCTGTTACGTGTGGCGACGGCCCTATTCTCTGCTCACCCTCTGCTAGCACACTATTATATTCCCTTTATTGATCTAGATCTCCTTTTACAAAGAGGTCTTACAAACTAATGTTAAGTTGACAGAATCCCTCAAGTAAAAGAGATGACATTACTTTATATGACCACTAGAGTAACTTACATTAAAAGTAGTTATTGATAGAGCTCCAGCCACTCTTTTTAAGCCTACAGCGACATCATCAGCTTGTATGTGTGAAAATGTCTTCTTAAGCATTCTAGATATCTACGCACACATACGCACTTACTGTTTGTAATCACAAAAAGCGCATCAACTTGGTGCGAGCGCAGAGAAAAATTTCTTGTATATTGCTTTTCAAATCTAAGTATTATGCATCGTGATATTTAAAAGTATTTGGTTTCTATTAAATAACTAATGTAACTGAAAAATCCCAGATCGGTTAATATATATCTGCGATGACTAATACATTTCAATTATCTGAGTGCTATTTTCGCTTTGACAAAGTGCCTGGGAAATATTTATGTGCTCGGCACCTCCCACTGGCCAGTAAAGGTCAGCTCCTCCAACTTTTCCCTAGACATTCTTTTTTACAGTTCTGAAAACTCATTTTGGCAAAACGCAATTGCTTAATTAAGTACAGACAGTTACAACTTTGAGAGTAAATTGTTGCAATCACTCAACAGCGAACTCCCCCTTGCTGTGGACGTCCCGCCAGGGAGCCCCCATATTTACATTACGCCCATGACATATTGATGCCCATAAATTAGTTTTAATTATTGAAAAACAAACTAAGCAGTAAATGAGGGAAAAACTACAAGCAAAAGCTGTGGTATTCTCCGTGCGTATTGGGAAATTGATCGATGATCCCGTGATGGTTTCTCGCTATTCAATTATAACAGGGGGGCAGTCTCTGGAGAACGGAGACTGGCGATAGTGTGCCAAATCAAAGGCGATGGTCTGGAGAATGCTCGGTGGCTTTGAGCATGTTATATTTGGCCGAATAAACAAGCGCGGCGAGGGCCGGAAAAGCATCGCTGCGTTGGCCCAGGGAAGCACAATCATTTTGCGAAACTTTGACGGCGAATGCAGAACTACAAAGTGAAAAGTAAACAACGCACGGCGGGGCAACTCCGATTGTTGCTGCTGGCAAACTTTTGCGCAGAATAAATTGCACAAAATTTAATTAACTGCACTTGAGTGCGTGGCCTGGTCGTTCTGATCCCGCTTCCCCCCGCTCCGTCGCGCCGCACTCGCCCACACTTCTGTCCACTGCAGTGGCGTGTGTGTGCGATAATCATAATTCAAAGTTCCCTCTTTGGCTGGGCGTGTAAGGCAACACAAACAAAGGAGAGCACCGCGAAACTTTATGAAATTGAAAATTGCACAATTTTACAGTTCAATGCAGGGCGAAAGGGTCGGGGCGTGGCGGGGTTTGGCGGGGACACGGCCAACGGGGCGCATGAGCTATATGAGTGTGTGCGGAGCATAAGCCAGGAAAATTGCTAACAAACAATCGGGATACACTTTCATATGCAGACACAGCGGGAAAGGCTACGTGTAGCAGAACCATTTCCCACGGGATTAAGCCACTTAATTGAGCTCTAACCACTCGGATACGGAAAATTGAGCTTTCTGCGGAGTGTTGACTTTCCGCGGTGTGGCTTTGTATCTGTTCAATCCCCAGCTAAATCCTTGCCTCATAGATATCGCATAGATGGGCAACAAATTAGAAGCTTGTAGCGAGAAAACAAAAGCCTACTAAAGTCGAAAAGAAGACGTGAATTTCAAGAAGGAAAATTCGTTTACAAACTGAATTATTCTTATAGAAATTCATTACAGAAAACTGGTATAAAGATTAATTTTTTCGAAAATATGGTGTCACAGATCTTCGAAGACGTCGGGTGCTATTTTTTTTTAACTCAAACTCTGCTTTACAGAGTATTTAGTGTTCGCCACTCGCGGAAAAGCAGGCAGTGGGAAAACTTTCCGAGCGACCGTTACAGCGGGGAAATAGCAAGCAAAACGCGCCAGAAACGCGCTTAATGACGCGTATCTGCTGGCGCTCATAAACAACAAAAGCAACAAGGCGTCTTTTATGGCCAGGACGCTACCCCTCCGCTCCAGTCCCAGAACTTTCGGCCACGGTTCGTTGGGGCTGAAAGTAAGCTGGAGCCGAACGGGGGGAACTCGAGAAGAGTGTAAACAAATTACGCACACATTTTAATTGGCTTTCAATTGCGGTAAAAAGCGCGAGTATCTCACGGATGCAATTAAAATGTATCGCAGCTGACCCGTAGCTACCTCTCCAGCGAATGATCTGTGGAAAATTCACGCCGACGTGACAAACATCTAACATGCTCCATTAAGCCACAAAATGGGTTTTTGAGCTGTCATTTGCTACTTGGAAAGGAAAGAAAAGGGAGTGTGAATATTTACATTTAAGGCGAAACAAATTACCCAGAATCCCAGTTGAACATTTTCTGGGCCAATCTGTATTCCTACTAAAAATCGGTCATTGCAAATTAAGGACGTAGGAATGATAACTGCCGGATTAATTTTTAAATCGGATTATAACACCATTTATTTAAAAATGTATTTATTTATTATAAATTTCTTCTATATAATTGCTTAATTTTGTACAAAAGTCTCCCAAAATACTCAATTGCAGGCTCCCAAAATGTATTCTTGCATCAAATCTTTATGGTTTGAAGTTTATGCTTAAATGATATATGTTTACAAACACTTCTCATGACGCTGAAAAATACCACTTGTAATGCATCCATGTTGGACTCTGATTGCGGTCAGATATGGTAATAAATTAACATAATTTACAGCCAAAGCATCTTAAATGCATGTCACCACATTGCGAGCATTCACTTTTACGCTCTATCGGCGCAAACACATGTCTCTGCCCGGCTACGCCCGGAACAAAGAAGCAGGCCGAGATACAGACATGCTCGATGCCTCGGACTGGGGACTGGGGGCCCCTAATCGTCGCCGAGTTATCAAGCGTGGACAGGGGCTTTTTAATTTATCGCCGGGCCATGCAAAATGTGCAGCACTTCGGTGTTTGGCTGTTCGGTGGGTGCCAAGCTATTATTTTAGCCGGATCGTGGATAATCTTATCGCCATTCGGCGATCGACACTGCAGCTATAATACATCTGAACATCTGGCCGTGCTGCACCCAAGAGGCATACCTTGGGGTTAAAGCCGCGAGCCTGCGGCCAAATTTATAGATCGGTCGCTGCAAAAACTAATATTGCAAAGAAAAGCATACGGGTTTCTTATGGTTACACCGAAAGTTATATGAACTAGGGGTTTCTCAAAGGTTCATAAATAATTGGCTCGATTATATTGCGCTGTTAAAACCTATCGAAGTCGAACATTCCGCCATCGATATGCCTGCTCACAGCTGGTTTTATGTCTTACCCCACAAGTCGAGTGAATTTCACCTAAATACTAGTAGTAGTAGATTGCCCCCTCCGGTCCAGGAGCTGCAGTTTAGTGTCGCATTTACTTTTGATTGCCACCGAGAGCTGCTGTAGCCGCCACTTTAAATGGAGATTTTCTGGCACCGCAGATACTGGCCTCCGAGCTGCGGCCAAATTACATGCATTGCCGCAGTTCGCCGTTCGGTGTTTAGTTTATCGTTTCGGCCACTGTTTTGGCCCAGACTACATGTAATAGCAGTCCAGATCAGGTTTTGGCCTGATATCCGCTTAACACTAAAGGGGGGTCCGTGTGTGGGTCTCACTTGTCAACGGCCGTGATATTTTTCGGGTGCTGGAAAGTAAAAGTAAACCACGCACGAGCTCGTGTGTAAATCGATGCATAACCCATGCAATTAGCTGGGAAATTGGCTGGCGTAGATCGGAAAATGGTGGAAATTGAAATGAATTTACATGGATTGCGACTAGCTAACAGCTGGGATTTGTGGTATGGTCTGATAAAGTGCCATTTGGTGGTTTATTGGAAAAAGGAATCCAGTTTCTCATCGATTAAACCGTACGTCGTGCTTACAGCGATTTATTAATTATCTTTAACTACTTTTGGATATGCATACATATGTGTATTTAAGTAAGTCGGGTAATTAAGATATAAAAGGATTTTAGTCCACTTCTGTTAAGTTTTATAATGGAAACTATCGGTAGATAATTATTATTTTATTTTATACAGAGCGCGTGATTGGTTTGAAATGGAATGAAATTTCTAACTCTCATTAGCCGAAGAGGTATACAAATAGGAAGATCACACTTTAATCAATTAATCTAGCGAATATTTGAGCAGATGAACGGAAAAAAGAAGTATTTAAACAAACAAACGATTTCAATTTTCACATATTTTGAGGTGATATCTTTTAAAGTTTGATACAAATACGAGCATAGTTTCAAATCGTTTAGTCTGAAGCTTAATATATCAAAACATTCTTATGTTGTAATCAGTATGGATATCTGGAATTTCTAGTTAACAAAGTACCTATTTTGCTAGGGAATTCTCTCGAATCTCCAATTAGACACGCATTCAACCTGCATCTGACTCCCCTCCATCCCCAGCTCCTTCTCTCCCCAGAAGTGCTTGTGTTTTCCAGTCAGATCGGCGCTTGGTGCAGATGGCCAGACACCACTTGACCTCCGATTGTTAACTGTCGCTCATTTATCATGCGGACCATGGCTGGCGGTGCGGTGCGGTGCGGTCCGGGCGGGAATGCCTTACCTGATCTGTTGTTGGCCACTTTTCAACGCATATTTCAGACGATTTATGCGACCATTTAAACGGAGTGCGCTTTAACATTATCAATTTAAATACAGATTGTGGAGCCGGGCAATTCGTTGGCTGCAAAGCAACTCGAACAACATTTCAACGCGCTTACGGTCAAATAAAATATGGCAGACGCATGCAGATATTTACGCATTTAAATGAATGCGAGCACAGACACCGGCCCAGATCCAGATTCGCATATTGGAATAAACAGCTGAACCATAAGACAGACGCACCGACCGACAGACGGAGGGACGCGTTGAACGACCAACATCAACATGGGTTTTGTTCGGCTTCATTCATTTCCTGCTACCGACCTGGCCTGGTTTTGCACACTCTGCGGCTTCAAAGGGAGAGTTTATTAGCTTTGTTATGAGCCCTGTCAAAGGAACCTATGCTTCATTCTAGAATCTAGATGGTGTGATGCAAAGAGGATATGTATTCATATGTAATGCGTAGAGGGTTAAAATATGAAATGGATAAAACGCGTATATGTTTATTTTAGCACAAGCTGCACCATTCTCTGACGTTCTTCTTTACTTTTGACTAGGGATGTATGTATATCGACAGAATAATTCCACAAAATATCTTTAAGTTTGATATATCAAAATTTGGAACATTGCAAAATATCTCATTTAACTTTTAAGTATCGAAAAGTATCTGACAAACGTTAATATCATGTCGAAAAAAGCTTAAAATTTGATATATCGAAATTATAACTTTTGATATTATCGAAACAAATATCAGACAAATGTTATTTTGTCTTTTTTGCCGATTATATTTAAATATTTAATATTATATTAAATTATTTTAAATTGTATTTAAATTATATTAAAAATACGTTTTGAGTTACTTACTCTATCATTGTACAGGCAATCAATATCAAAAATAATATTGATTCATTGCATACTATGGGTTTTTATAGCGACGTTAGCCTCAAATATCGATACAGTATCGATATATCTGTATTTTCTGCTATCCCAAGCTTATTGAATGCAAAGAAATCTTTATTGATTTGAATTTAATTGAAAACGGTTCCCAAAAAATGAAATAAAATATGTTATTACCAGTAATAATCGTATACAAATTAAATTAAGTTAAAAATACACTTAAAACTCCCGATTTTTTTTTATTTCTTAAAAGACAAGAGAGCATTACGATCTCGACCTTAGGAAATATAGTTACCATCTCTCAATGCCTGAAAACAAGCTGCCGGCTAACGAGGCAGCGACTCACAGAAACAAGATAATTTGTTATGCCCGGCCGACGGGAATAAAATAACAACAAGGCCTCCTCCTCAGAGCGGCCAGCTGTGATGGACGCGACCGACCACACACGCGGGCATCAGCAATGGTAATGAGCGGCGGCGGCGGCCGCCCAGCGCCAGTTGGAGCTGAAGTTGAAGGGAGACGGCTGTGTCCGAGCGAACGAAGACGCAGTCATCTATCAAAAGCGCCGCTGAGCAGCTTCGATTTGGCATCCATCTCCATCTGACCACACCACCACCCATCCAGCGTTCACCGTCCATTTATCCCGGCACATCCCGTGCCACTACGGGCTTATGCCCAACCTCATGTTTATTAATGACGTCGCCGGAGAGGCAGCAGCAGCAGCAACAGCAGTCGGAATAGGAGTCGACGGATCCTTGGCGTTTTGCGTAAATTTCCCGTAATTGGTTGTGGTCGAGTGCGTGCCGGGTCTCCGGTCTCCGGTCTCCGGGCCAGGCATTTATTAGTTACGGTTCTGTGTTATTGGTAAATACTTGAGCAGTCGAACAGGTCGGGCAGGCTCTTCCTTTGCGGTTGATTGATTTCAATGTTGATTGCTGAATGCAAATGCAAATCCCACTGTGCCTCCGACTATTTAGTGCGCTACGAAATGAAGTGCACCTATCCAGTTCCTACTCCAGCTCCTGCTCCTGCTCCTGTTTCTGCTGCTGCTCTTACTCAGCCCGGGAATGCCCAAATATCCCCTGTTGCATCGAGAGTGCGGTGAAGCATTAAGAGGGAGCGTTCGGCTCTGAGCTCCGCCCATGCATGGCCGATATAAAATTCGGTTTCAAATTCTTTTTCATTTGCAATTGGCTTTGTTACGTGCCCATTTAAATATTTTCCACAATATTTCTTTGTACCTTTTCGTCGAAATAAAAATGCATAAATTTCATTTCATGGGAAGTGAGCATATGGAATATTTCTCATCGATTCCAGGAGGGCTTTGGGGTTGAAGTAGGGCCATTTTTTGGGCATTTGTTGTCTTTTTTATTGGATGTATTCAAAAATTTTTACATCGTTAAATGAATTCTAAATGTACAAAAGACTCACATTATACAAATATAATATGTTATATCACAAATAAAATCGCTACAAAAATCTGATGAGAATAAAAGCTTTAAAGGCATAAGCCTTAAATTAAAAATCGAGGTAAATAAATACGTATAATATATTTGAAGCGAGCTAAAAGATTAAGAAATGCTTGAACCATAAAACACATCCTTAATTAAGTATTGGCAACACATCTGCAGTAAAGTTTAAAGTGTATTCCTTACCAATTTCCAATTGGGACATGCCTCCCGGCGGACTAGAACTCATTCCTCCAGCTCCTGCTCCAGCTCCGGCTCCGGCAGCTGCTGCTGATGCCGTTCCGAAGGCCACTCCCAGGCCGCTCCGGTCGGCCAATAAAATCAAAGCCAGTGTCAGCCAACATAAAGCTTTACTGTTATTAACACCATGACGCTTAATGTGGCAATAACTTTTTAAATAATTTGTTGCAGAATGCCAGAGGCCGCGGGGTCCTTCAATTGTTCCCGGGCAATCATCAGCGGGGAAGTTCCGCCGCCCGGCGGGTCGTGAATGAATTGAATTCAATTGTTGTAATTTTATTGCCGGCATTTTGATTTCGCGTTATTCTCGTCGTCTCTTCGCGTTTCTTCGCACGTTGCTAATCTTCACGGCCTTCTCTACATTTTGTTGTTCGCCGCCTGCAATGAAAAAGGGCGGGGAAAGCTTGTTGAGAAATCGGGGAAAGTAACTAGAGGGGCGCTTCCGGAGGATTTCAGAAATTTTCCCTTAATTGGCGCGGCTTTAAGAACGCAGCGCCGGCTAGCGAGGGAGAACGAGGAGCTGGCAGCCACCCCTAAATACATCATTGTCAGCAAATTAACGTGACGTGACCTTGCAAACTGTCGCGTTTTTGTCACATGACAGCAAGTCATGGGACTGGAGACCCGAGGGCGGCTGCCTGTCTCCCCGGCACGATTTCCAGAGCTGAGCAAGCACAAATTTATGTAAAATGTCAGACGCATACACACACACACACTCAGGCCGAGGACCTAAACTACGAGGTCCCCCTGCGGATCCCTCGGCGCGATGCCAAAACGTGTCAAAATACAAAAATATAAACAGCGCGAAAAACTGAACGAAAGTGCCGCGCACAACCGACCGTTGGAGGGGAGGAATGTAGGGGGTCTAGGCCCGTCCTCCGGCAGCCGGAAATGCGACAGCCGTGCCTGTGTTTAATAGTGGCAAACTTAAAGCATCCAAAAAACTAGTTGCCAAAAGTTCCTCGGGCAGAGGAGAACCAATATAGAGTCAGTTGGAGTTCATAAATTTCAGAAAATATGCATCACAGCATTGGTTTTGCATTTAGACTCATAGTTTTATTTTGTTTTATATCTTATTTGGTAAAAACGTGAAGAGTAATGCCTGGCTAAAATAAATACATATCTATATGGTTTTCGAACTTAATAAGTGTATGTAATCGGGAGCAATTTTAATACAATCGGAATGAAATACGTTTTCTTCTTGGCAATTCAGGTAAGCATAATTCTAAATACTAAATAAAGAAATACTATTCTATTACTATATATTAGCATCTTTATGCTCATGCTCCTTCTTAATGTTTATTTATACAGCCAAATTAATCTGTAGATATAGTCGGTTCTTTACAATTGATTCCTTGTTTGACTCTTCATTGAAGGAAACATTTTCGACCCTATAAGGAAGTAAGGTATTTCAGCAATGTATATTTAAGTTGTTTTCTTTAATGATTGAATTCGTTTTGAATTTGTTTAAAATTGAAGTTTTTGAAGTTCAACTCTATAAAAACGTCACATTCTTTATAAGTCTTGTGAGAGTGGAACTAATTGTTGTTCTTACTCTTTAAGTTTATTTCCAAAGTCTTTAACAAAGTTTAAGCAATATCTTTCGTAGTGAAAGCAATACAGCTGGTATTATCATTTTAACTTGTCTTCTGTCAAAAAGATCCAAAATCAAGTCGAAAATTAAAGTTCTATCGCTTTAACGATCAGAATGAAAGGTCGTCAGATTTCTTTTTTTCATTGCTGATGTGTCGTTTGTGCTGACATCTGCTGTAGCCAAAGTTCGACGTCTGATAGTTTTCATCTGCTTAAAGAGTCTCAAGAGGAAAAGATCAAAAGGCTCCAGCCAACAAAATGAAAACTGTTCACAGGCATTTTGCCGACGCGAAAATTCACTCGAGCAATTAATAAAATGTGAAAAGAAAAGAGCAGAAGAAAAGCAAACGACAGAGCGATAAAGGGAAGAGGCGAGCCTGGGAGCAGGGGCATCTGGGGACTGGGGACTGGGGGCTGGGTGCTGGGGGCTGGCTGCTCTGGCGCCCACACTTCCTTTCATATGCGAAATGAAAAATTTTACGCCAACTTGACAGTGGAAGTGGCAGCAAAGTTGCAAATGTGCCGCATTTCAGTGGCTGGCGACTGGTTGTTGCTAGTTGTTTGCCGCTGCTGCCGCTGTTGTTGTCGCCGCCAAAGTCGCCAAAAATAAAGGCATACAATTTTATGGCAACAAACCCGCCCGCCACTTGAGCACACAGAGAGTGGAGCGGAGTTTGGAGCGAGTCTAGTAGTTTTTATGGCCACAGGCAGGTCTTTTCGCGGCAACTGCCCACTTCAGTGCCCTGCCATCCCCCCAGCCCCAACTGCAGCCAGACTGGGGCAACAGCAGCTGGTTGGATACCGATGCGAGGTGGAGTGGCAAATGATCGGCCTCGCGGCTCGGAACACTTAAACGCAGACTTGGCCCATGACGGAGGGATGTGCGTACATCGAGAAGGAAGATTTCGATTATCAAGGATTTGCAAAATGTGGCAAATACAATTACAGCTTAATGTTACTTCATTTTAAGAAATAATTTGTAGTGCCCTTTGACCATACCTAATCATTGATCATGTAATCTAATCAGTTAATATATTATTATTAGATGAAGACAGACTTTTAACTGTCTTAAGTAGTAAGAACCACAAGAAAAATAATAAAATGTTTAAGATATCCCTGTTTATTACCCTTTGATCTGTTCTTAATTAAAACCAATATTTCCCAATAACTTTCATAAGCTTTTGGCGCGAATACATTTTTTCCCAAATTAAGAATCTCATTTTCCATTACAAATTCCATTTAAATTCCCATCATCCAACATTTTACTCACTCTCCTTGTCTTTTTCGCAAAAGTGTCTGGCTCTACTTATTTCCCACATAAAATATCCATAACATTAACCACAATTACCATGAAGAGAAATAAAAAATGGCTTCGTCTCTCCGCCTCGCGACGCGTTTTGGGGTCTTTATGGTGCGCTGTTGTTGTCAGTGCCGTTGTCCAACGCCCACAAAGCCGAAATTAAAAAATGGTTTAAAAAATGTTTTTCTATTAATTTTTCCAAGCTGTCCTTTTTTGCGAGCGTTGGTGGTGTTGTTGTTGTTTTTGTTGTCGTCGGCGACGTCGGCAACATGTGTTGCATGTGGCAATTAAATGCCAGCGACACAGCAACGGCACAGCGAAAAAGAAGAAAGCCAAATGCAATGGAAATGGAGAAAGGGTGGCAGGGGCACGGCCCGTGAAGGGGGCACACAGGGAGAGTGCAATAATTTTGGCGTCGTGTCTTGAAGAGCAAATAAAATGCAACTTTTTAGTGACTCAGCTGGTGGCGGCACCAGCAACAGGAACAATAGAAAACGCCGACAACACCAACAATAATGGTCGGCAGTTTTTGGAGATCAGATGATGGCGAAAGTAATTGGAATTAAAATGTACTGTAATAGAGATAGCAAAAAAAAGAAGACCTCAGTCAAAAGTAATGTCACATAACGATATTATTTGTGGTACTGAGAATTCTTTTATCTATTCTGGGAGCCTTCTTTATTATATAAACATCTAAAGATACTTAAAATATATGTTTATGCATATCTTTGTTATATTTTAAGTTTTAGACAAACTAAACCTTAACTAAATAAACTCTAAATATTAAATACACTGCGACGTGATTATATAATCGATGATGATGTTAACAATAAAATTTCAAAAGATGTAAAGATTTTAATGTTCGTTAGATTTGGGGTTTTCGGGATCAACGCATATGTTAAGACAGGGAATTATTTATAGTTTGAGTAGATCTGGTAAAAAACTGAATTTTAATTCGCCCACAATTATTAACACTAATGCTAGACCTTTCAATAATTGTATGCTTAGCTATGGGAAATTATTTTTTTTATTGCTAGATCAACTAGAATTGTAGGAAAAACTGGCAGTATATACAAAAATTATGCATATTCTTTCTATATTTTAGTTTCTGAGAAATACCAATCTCATCAATTATATGTAGTCATAAAAATACTAACTATAAATGGTGAGTCGTAGAAGAAGTAATATGGCTAACTCTTGATAGGATCTTGAAACCATTTAAATATATTCAAAATCTACTTTATTTAATGATTAATTGTAAATATCTTGCTAGTTTTGTAATTCTCCATATTTATCGCCACAAAGGGAAACTAATGGCCTGACGGGGATGTGCATGTCCCTTGTTTGTGGCGGCTGATGACTTGCGGTCGGCGTCTATGGCGATGGCTTCAATAAATTTCCAGTCTTGTTGCTGTGTGCGGGTGTTGACAACGGAATTGGTATGGTTGCATGATGATGCAGCTTCTCTCGCCACTGAAATGCTTCCGTTGCTGGCATTCAATGTTGCCTTATAGGGAAAATCTGACTTAAATGAGGTTACAACTTGTCAAGGTCTTGTATCTCTTAGCCTAAGGCCTATAATTCTCTACAGTTCCATATTAAAACCCAAATTTATCGTAAGAAACCATTATATCCTTTTTCTTCAAACTACAATTTTTTTATTTTCCGCTGGATACATACATAGTATGAGGCTCTTTTTCTGGCTATGATTCCGAGGGCTACAGCTTTTTAGCTTCGCCATTTACACAGCCATAAACTATATGTCGCGGGGTTGGGTTGTCTGTGGAGCGGGGAAACTTTCGCTTAGCCAAACGAAAGATTCCCAGAGCCATAATTTTTCCACGTCTCCGACGCCGCATAATTGCAGCGTAATTTCTGCGCATTTATTTTCAAAGTCTGCAACCTTAACCTTAGCAAAGTCGCCCCGACGCGGCAGGAACAACAAAAAGCGGAAATGCAGGCGGTCAGACTGGCAGTTGTGGGGACTGGAATGCCCAGCTGAAAGGGGAAGAAGCGAATCGGAGGAGTTATAAATATTCGCTTTTGTCGGGACTTTGACCAAATCTCTGTTTTTGTTTGCCTTGGTCTAGCCACGACCTTCGCGACCCGGCCGATTTTAATATTTTTAGTTCCAGGTCTCAGACTTACAATTAAAAAAAGGGGAGAAAAGCAAGAAAGGCGCATGCGCGGGGCGAGAAATTTGCAATACAACAATTTGCACTTTCCGAATGCATATTTTTGGTACACTCAGACAAAAGCTTGCTTGACAATTAAAAGATTATGATGTGGATATTGTGACTTAATCTAACATACTTTCTCATTTACCAACTGTATGATTAATTAATAATTTCTAATAAGTGTCAAGGATACAGGAATATAAATGAAAATGATTTTATTTAGAAAACTGTTTGTTGTGTATTTTTTATTATATTTGTGGGTAAATATTTCTGTATTTCAAGACCCTTTATAACTACTTTTCATTGTAGTAACTAAGACTTATAAGAAGAGCTATGTAACTAAAACTAAGCAAATTAAACTAAATAATAAAAACAAATGGCTTAATTTAATAATTTGCAGAGTGAAGTTAGAAGAAAGATATGGAAAATAAATAGCATACAATAAATAATAAATTCAGCTTTTAGCCCGTGGTGGTTTCTAATGTCTAATTAATATTGGATGAAAACTAAGGTATTTGGAAAGGGAAAATTATTTCATAATGCCTAACCATAATCAAGATTACACTCCCAAACTCCTGATTTCGGCTATGATTTCTTTGATGAATTAAAAAATGGTTACACAAGAGCACTAACTTGCAGGCCAACTTTCCCCCAAGAGCTATTCCCATTCTCCAGACATCGGCCAAATGCACAATTCCCGCGCAGGCGATGGAAACAGTCGTAAAAGGCGAAAAACCTTTGCCCCCAGCAGTCGTAAATGCAAACGATTCGCCGGATGGCTTCGAAGAGCTGTCAAGATGGCCCAGAGGGGCGTAGAGCTCACAGCACACAGCTCGCACCACGCCCCCGCAGACACACGCACCTAGAGGGGCACATGTCGTCTCTGCACAGAGAACAAATATTACAAAAATCTAAACTATATCTTAGCTGGAACAACACAAACTAACAAGCAACACAAATTTCAGAACAAATTGTAATGCATTTGCTTTCTTTCTGTCAAAATTACTATTATATCGATTTCTTCCTGTCATAGTTATAATTTAATCGATACATTCAACATTTTAAATATAATTTAATACCAAAAAGAATTCTATTCATTTATTCCTCAGTGTGAACACCACTGAGATCCCTGAAACCTGCTCGACGGAGTGGGTGGAGCTGCCAGTTGTGTTCCCAGACTAGTTAGGAAAGGCCAAGTGCGAGTCGAAATTAAAATTACAAATCCATAAATATGTGCGATGAAGACGTAACGAGCGGGGCAGGAGAAATGATTTCGATGCGAGGCGAATGAGTTTTCCGCAGGGCTGTAACTCTAAGAGTCGTCATAATATTTTGAAATCAAAACTGCGCCGTAAACCCGAATGTTAAGCGGGAGGAGGTGCGATATTGCCCGACCGTGGCACAGCTGGCGCTGACAGTGCGCGAATGTCTTTCTCTCGGTCCGTTTAATGGGTTTTGCCATTTCCTCCTCGGTTACGCCCCTTGTGGAGCCGGAGCTGGAGTTGGAGCTGGAGTCGGAGCCGGAGCCGGGACAGTTGTTAGCGGCAACGCCTATCTAATCATTTCGGTGTTGACACTTGACACTCCAAGTAAAAAGCTGGAGCGGGTAAGGTCTTTGTCTTGCCTGCCGGCCTCCGACAGCATGAGCTATACAAGCCAAGAACAAGCTGTCCGCACAAGACTTGATTTTAATTTTATGTCACTTGCCAGGTCGGCCTCTCAACTGCGCCGCTGCTGTGCGGGGAATTAAAAATACTTGAATGTTGTAATGCCAGTGTTTTGTGGCTGTTGGAGAATTGCGACTGATGCAGGCGTAATTTACAGAAAATTACCAGATTATCTAGGTACTAGCAACCATTTTATTTGGTTTAGTGTTGCTAAGACTTAGAAGGGATTTTAAAAGTAAAGTAATGATGATAATATGCATTGAAGGAAGGTATTTTATATGAACATCAAGTTATCCATGTTGATCAGTCACACTAGTACAGACATTAAGATGTTAGAATTGCATTTGTGCAAATAAGACCGTGCAGTCTTTGTCTTTGGTGTGTACAGAGCCATGGAGGAGAAATTTGCTGAGTCTGTCAGATGCCCGCTACTGGTGCATATTGTTAGTGAAATCTTTTAATCTTTTAAGGAAATGCTAGCTTAGCAATCAAGTCAAAAAGTTTGTAAGAAATATATAAATATATGGTAAATTATATTATATAATTTATATATCAACCAAATACCATATAAAAAGAGATAGAATGGTATATGAATTTAACACTATTTATACTAGTTAATACTAATTCCCCTGCTTGGTCTTTTACATCTTGCTTAACTTTCTCTTAATTTATTATTCAATGCTAATAAAGCTGTTTATATTCTGCGTTGGATTTTTATAAGCTTTTAAATGAGAAAGTTATTAACTATTTCAGTTATTTTTTACAAACAAATGTACAAAAGAACAATATATTTTTATAAGGAAAAATCTTTAAATTGTTCCTTTAGAGCAAAGTCTCTCAGTCAGGGGTTAATCCGCAATTCCTCTACCGGGAAGTATTTACTCGGCAATTGCCGGCCAAGCACATTGATTTGTAGTTTTTTAATGTTGTTCGTTTTTCGGCTGAGTCCTATAAATTATGAACCGAAAAAAAAAGGAAAAGAAATCTTGTATCGTATTGAATGGGTGTTGAGGCGTGGCATGCAAAACAGTGGCCGCGCAAATGGCGCATGAAAGCAAAATCAATAAGAGCAGCGCCGAAGGACTTTTTAGCCAGCGAGTGGAAATGCCAACTCAGGCCATTTTTGTGGTCGGTTCATTTCACAGGGTCCGTCCATTACCCGGGAAAACACGCTTATTTAAGCAATAATTCCTTGGCTCACTTTCTTGCTTCGCCTTTCCCTCTGCCTTTTTTGTTTTTGATTAATGGCCGTGTTCATAAAGTGACACATTGAAAATTGGAAAGCAAATCAAGCACAAAGAGCAACACCGAAAGTCGCAAAGCAATCGCATGAAATCAGCACAAAAGTAAAAATAAATGACTAATGCGGTGGAGGAGGCGGCGGGGGCAGCCGGGCGGAATGCTGCTAAAAGTGTAAAAAGTTGAGCCTCGGGCCTAAAGGTCGTCAAAGTGAAAAACTCGATAAATGAAAATGGACAGCAGCAGCGAAGGCGCTGCGCACGAATTGAAACGGAAATCCTTATTGAACTAGAGTGAGCCGAGGCCCCGTCTCCAAGGAAGGTCGAGTGGCTGAGGACGTCGCTGGGAGGTGGAGAGTGGGTGGTGGCCGGCTATGCTGCTGCCACCATGCTGCTGCGTCGGCAAGCCGGAAAAGCGTGCTGCCGAAAATTTGTGCTGCTGAGTGGCCACGGAGAGTGCTCTGCCATGCACTGGGAGAACCATGAAGCTCATTGCCCGCCAGAAGCTGGAATCAGCCGGGGATGAACTCCCCCTTAGCTTCGTTCTCCGCCCAATTGGGGACGTTTTCCGCAGTGTAGCAGAAGCTAAGCATGGCTGTCCAGCGCCGGAAGTGAAATGGCAACGCGTCACAAGCGCATTCGCAGCGTGCCGGAAATGGAGGGAAATGCCTTTCTCGGCCTGGGATGATCCAACCCACAATGGACTATTCGACCCCAAAAAAGTGTATTGGTTAAAGAAAATATTTTAAAAATAATATACAATAGTGTGTGTGAGACTAAAACTATTTCACTTTTTTACCACAATAAATCCACTGGAAATCCTCTGGCAAACATCAGTTTTTTTTTTAAAACTAAACTAATCAGAAAGATTCTCTTTTGTGTACTATGAAAATATTAATTAGCCATATTCCCAAAGAGAGAGACGCTCCTCTAAAACCACCAATTGGTTGGAGTCCGTCTCACCTCAGAAAAGACTGAACAGATTGCGGACAAATTCCGAGCATCCTCCACTTATCCCAATCTGAGGCCATTGGAGCACCCTGTAGATTAACACGTCTGGTGGCTGGCCGAAGCCACAACAACTTTAATTAAGCACCCAAACGCAGAGGAGAGTTCCTTGTGCCAGTTTTCGGCTCCGCATCTGCAAACACTGGTCCCGTCCCCCAGTGCCAGGGAACCGGGCTGATGGTTGTCTGTCTCTGTCTTAACTGCCAATTTACGTAAAAGTGCCGGAATAGATGCAAATTTAGGCCAGTACGTACCCGAATCCATGCGGACCCAGTGCCGTTTGTTGCTGATTTTTCATTTATACCCGTTTTTGGCCAAAGGGAACTGTGCACTCTGTCCACCCCAGTGGGCGGGTGTCCCGCTGAGATTGTGCTCTGGCGCCTTTCGAGCAGGTGGATAACTCCCCACCCGATGGAGCCCGTAGATTTCGGCATAACGAATTTGATTGTCATGGCAATCGATAAATATTCGCAGCCAGAGCTGCCCTGGCCAAGGCGACCTAATGTTGCCTAAGTGGCCGGACATGTGAGCTGGACTAGGGCAGAGCCAAACTGTTTCATGGGCGTCCTAGTTTTTGATGCAATCATGAGGTGCAGTCACATCAAGATTTAAACTCACAGAGAGAACTTACCAAAACCAAATTAGGACCCAGAGTCCTTTCAATAATCGAACTAATGCACTTCGGTTTAATACCCTAGCAGAGAGTGCTATAATTTTGATTATAACTTAATATAGCAGTAAAGGGTGCATGAGCAACCTTTCAAAATGCATGTTTTCAGGATTGAAATTTGGTTTGGCAACGTTGTATGAATACCAATAACTTAACGTTGCTGTGTATGCGCCATAAATCGATATTTACTTTAAAATATCAAACTCAAACTGTGAAAAGCTTTAGCTTAGTTTAAACTATTATTGTTTGAAACAAACATTTAAAAAACTGGTATGCAAATAATTTCTTAAATGCAACGTTAAATGTAATCGTTTTGAATATATTATATTTCTATATATTATTAACAATATTTTCGATATGATATTAATAAAACTATCGCATTTGTAAGTTAGTACAAACTATGTACCCTCTAATAAACTTTATTTATTTCTTAGCTAAGAAAGCATTGATACTTTTGATGTATATATGTATGTATCGACGTACGAGGACATAGACTGAACCCAGTAAATCTCTAATCCAAATGCCATTGGTCAGTTTTAAATGACAGCTCTCCAAAGTGTTTTCCATGCGGGCTAGGCAGAAAAAATTGATTCCAGCCCTCCCAACACCACTCTACCGTTGCCCGTACCCGGGGCGCCTTTGCCAAATAGAATTTAAATCTGCTAAATCCTCGTACATGACAGTTTTCTGTGTTGAGTTTTTTGGTTTTCTTGTGTCTTGGCTCCTGTTGCCTCGTCTCGGGCTTGAGCAAGAGAGTGTTCCCTATCCCCTTATTTATTTTTACTTATGGTCTGCTCCTCGAACTGCTCCGGCTGTAATGTGGGATTCCGTCTGGGAAGCTTCGGTCTGTGTGCGGTCTTGAGGTGATTTTGATTGAGTGCGATTTGTACTTTGTGTCGCCTACGTGTTTCGGTTTTTTAAATAATATTTACCTCGTGCGTTCCCCAGGACTTATTGTTGTCTTTGGCCTTTGATTGCGCAGGATGAAGCGGACTCAGCCCGACTTTCACTTTCGCCGGGCCTTGTAACGGATATTCGTTCAGATAGTATTTGCTCTTTGCCATTTTGCTTTTAGTGTGCGAGATTTGTACACTGTTGTGTTCTGCTGTGTTTGCTTAGTCGCAAGACGGGAAATGGATTTTATTTAGGGAATCAAATGGCAGGAATGGGTGGAGTGAAAGGGCTTTTTATGCTTATACCAAGAGTATTCCTTTCCACTTTATTATACATTCGAATCGAACTATTATTCATCATATCATAACAGTTTTGTTAAGGTCTTTGTTCAGTTGTTTTCTAATTTATGTTGAATTTTACCAAGTATGCAAATAGTGTAAATTTCCCTGAACCCTATCTCCGGATAAGCTTGATGCAAATTCAATTATTTTTTCGGAAAAACCACAATTAAGTCCAATGAATCAGTCTCGAAACCGGGCCACAACCTTTCTAAACTCTCGCCAAGTTTAATGTACACTCATCGGTGAAACTCATCCGAATTCTGGGGCCAATGATCTCTGATTTAGCCTGCAAATTATCCGATCGGGCCGTCCGCCGACCTGTGTACAGCACACAGATCAAGAAGCCTATAAACTAAACACATTAGCGCACCGAGCTAAAATTACGCATACTTGAGGAAGACTGCTGACTGGGTGCTAAATCGATCATTAAAAAGGCCTAGGTCCAGGCCAAGAGTTTCCCAATGGGAAGCGAGTTTTACGACTGCAATAAATGAACTGTGGCGTTGGGACCGAAATTGATTAACGAGGCGATATGGATAAAGTTCCAAGTACCGACAGCTTAGTGGATCATCTGTGAAACTAGCACCTGAAAAGTGGCAAAATTTCAGCACGAGCCATGTCGGGGAATGGGTATAAAAACGGTTACAACTCCAGTGACAGAACATAGTCAGCCTCTGAAGCCATGAGAACCATCAGCACCTTAGTCTTTCTTGCAGCCTTCCTCGCTATGGCGGCAGCCGAGCAGAGTTCCGGCAGCAAGGCTCTGAAGGAGAGTGGTAAGCCTTCCTTAGGTTCCTTAGAAGCTTTAAAATCTAAGCTCTGATTCTTTTTAGCACTCTCCAAGATCGTGCCCCGACTGCTGTGGAACCTTAAGCGCGGCGACAACCAGGAGAGCCACCGGAACACACAGCAGCCCATCATCATTGTGCAGCAGCCCAGCAAGAGCTCCGACTACGACTCGGACAGGCATCACCATCACCATGACCAGCACTATCCCTACTACCCCTACTACCCACCACCACCGCCACCCACCCGTCCTCCGCCGATGTATCAAGGCATGCAGTACATGGACGCGGCCAGCGGCAGCGGACCCACCTACCTGATCATCAACCCCAACAACATGCAGGGCATCTACCTGCCGGCCTCCAGCAACAGCACCAACTCGACCAGCTCCCGCCGCAGCGCCTTCGTGCCCTCGATTGCCGATCTGCTGCAGGGCCTCAGCCTGGACGATCTCACCGATGGCAGTCTGTTCGAGGACGACTCCGATGTGGTTGATGCCGCCGAGGACGGCACCGTGGAGGTGGCCGGCGACTCCAACAGACGTCCGGCAATGGCAAACGATGACCGCGACGAGGACTTGGTCTCCGAGGAGGAGATCGACGCACTCGACCGCCAGAGCAACCGCGGCGTGAGTCCTAAGCACCTGGTATCGATCCTCATGCAGGATAAGCGGCGTCGGCGCATTCAGGAGGTCCTGGCCGGCATATACATGAGGAACTACAACCTGAACAGAAAGTAGTCGACGAGTGAATTGAAATTGTGCGAGCCTGAATAAAGAACGGGAATCCCATTCCCAACGAAAAACACCAAAAGTATGCCCTCTCTCCGCAGCTGGACGCTTTGTCTTCGTTACGGGGCGCACTTTATCATAGCTCCCCGGAGAAATCTAAGCCGAGTTGCTGCTCCCTGTTTGCCCCAGTTGTTACGACTTGTGGAGCTGGCCGTAGCACTAAAATAGTCTGCAACTGCAGTTAAAATATTTATTTGCAATTCCCCAAACTAACGTGAGCTGGCCTCGGCCGAAAAAGAAAGGCTACCTTTCGGACAGGTGGCACAGGTGATGGGCGAGCAGTAAAAGTTGGGCGTGATGAGCAGCTGCAGTTATTGTTTCTGTCGAGGCCAACAAATCCAAGGGGCCAGACAACTAGCAATTGAAGTAAAGACCAAACTTTCGGAATACAAAAGTGAATATCTAACATAACGAATATACAACTTAGCATAATTTGTGAATATCTCAGGTTATTTCAATCTTAAAGGGTAATTATGTTTTCGTTTAATCATCAAAGGCATACAGATCATTTCATTTTCCCCGAGCTCCAGGCGCCAAACCCATAATTCCATTTTTCTCTTAAAGGCTGGCAAGCCTTCGCTGAGGCCAGGCGAAACTATAGTTTTAAACAAGCAACTCTGTTGACCTTAAACCTTCCCTGCGGCTATTTAAGGCAGAAGTAAATCAGCAGCGCTTCGGTTGCCGTGCACCTGGGCTATGCATAAACCCGAGCTCGGAAATTCCTTTTACCTTTGCCTCAACCTCAGCAGTTGGCCATTTTCATTGTTGCCCTGGCTGTTGCCATGAAATAAGATAGAAGGCGACTGGAGCGCAGACAAAAAAGATGCCAGGTCCTCTTGCTACAGCTCCGACTCCTTCTCCAGCTCCGTCTCCTGCTCCAGCTCCGTCTCCTGCTCCAGCTCCGTCTCCTGCTCCAACTCCTCTCCTGCTCCTGCTCCTTCTCCTATTCCTGCTACAAATTCCACAGGAGTCTGGCAGGCGGTCTCCTTCAGTCCGTTGCCAGACTTTTTTCCGTTTTCCCAGCTACCTGTGTCTGGGAGTTGGCCGTTTGTTGCATGTCCTACGGCAGCCGAACTTGTTTGAAATTTGACGTGTGTAGTTTGCTGACCAGGAGCAGTGGGCGAGAGGGATTGCCAGATGGAGTGGTGTCGCCGGGGTGGGCAGAAGGACGCTGCACTTACTCTTCCAAATTTATGTGCAGGCTGCACTTGCAGCCGGAGCAGCTCGCAAAATAGTTCGTTTTAATTTTTCGCTTTTTTTTTCCTTGGTAGCAGCCGCTGCAACGTTTGCTTGTGTTTTTGCCGGCTTCCCCTAACAAATTGATGAATGTCTCGGCACTGGGCCTGGACCGAGGGAACACTCTCGCCGAAAAGCCTTGGGCGGGGTGTGCGATTTGGAGGAGCCTGTGCAAACTTTAGTAAGATGAATGTTTGCCCAGGCAAATGACAGGCACCGAGTGAGTGGCTTCCATCTTGATTTTTGAGTCCATAATGACAGGAGCTGGCCGAGAACACTGGCTAGAGAGCTAGACCTGGTCCTGTAATTGGTTACAGGAGAGGGTCCTGGAGCCAGTGGCCAGCGCCTTGCAAGTGGACCTTAGAGTAAAGGTTCTCACCTTTACTTTAGTGCCAAAAAAGAGCGGTTACTGAAGAAACAACGAACGGGAACTCCTTTTTTAAATGCAAGTTGTTACTAAATAATTTTATAATGTATTAATTAAAGAGAAAATCCTTTGATTTCCAAAGAAAACTAAACAAACTACATAAGACCACTAAGGAAGATCGATCGAAACGCACCAATTCTGGCAACTCGAATTAGCTGAAAACCTTCACCATACTAAATAAAGGGTTGCTAAACATAGAAAATATATTTATTTGAAGAACAAACTTTCCAAAAACGATATTAATCGCAACATGTCGGTGAGAAAAACCCATCGCTGCTGACTGGCCAAAAACGAGTACCAAAAAGGCCATCAAAGGCAACTGGATAAGCGGAGGAGGTGCCTCGGTCTCGGTTTGCAATTTTACAAATGGATTTGTTGTAATTTCTTTTGCCACAGCACCTGATGCTCACATAGTGCAAACAGAGCAGACAAAAAAAGCGGCTAAGAACGGAGTAGGGCAGAGCACACAGAGCAGAAAACAAAGTGGAATAGAAGGCAACAAAACGAAGTGGAGTTATCCAGGAGCCAGCATCCAGGAGCCAGCAGCCAGCAGTCAGGCTTCACGAACGGTAGAGACCAACTTTTACACTTTACACATTTTCACATATGAAAATATTTTTTGCAAGTTTTTATCACTAACCATACCCCCCTAACCAACCCCGAATCCCCTGCAGAGGGGCACAAAACATTTATGGGATTTGTGTTTGCCAGACATGTTTGCATTTTGTATATGCGATATGTTTGAAAATCCCGTTTCTGCCATTTCGTGTGCAGAGCCCGAGCAAAGGGATATGGCCAGGACGAAGGCGGAAGGGGTGCCTTCCATTTTGTTTTTCCTATTTGCTGAGGTAAGCATGTGTGTGTGTGTGTTTGTGTCTGGCTTCACGCGGGAGTGTCTGCCCGAAGTTAGAAAGTTTTCCCGAGAAAAAAACTGTTAGCTCACATAGGCAGGAAGTTAATGTGCAATATGATTAGCATTTTGGCGATCCATGAATATTCCTCCGGCTAATTTGGCCAAATAGTTTAGACTGAAGAAGTGCCGGAAGTGAAGAATATACATTTATGTATGAAATGAAGTATATACAAGCAAATAAAAGCGACGACTCATCATTTAAATAAAATATATATGTAAACATATAAAACAAAAAGGGAACGTTTGTCTTCTTTTTAATCCTCCTTTTTATATTTCAACCTATAGAAATTTTGTTTCTTTTAAAAGCTTGCCTACTCTATTTTCAGCATTTAATCCTTGAATTCTTTTCGTCTCTTGCTATATAAATAGCACTAATACAATTAGCTTGCTGAAATAGGCTTTATTTAATTGAGTATTTTTGTTATAACTCTGTTTTTCGACCTGTCAAGACCTTCTTGTCACTTAAAAGCCGTGTCGCCGACCTTGCTCTTCTGCGGTGACAAATTTATACTTTGCGTGTCAGTTTTAATGCGCGCCATTTTAGCGGCTGCAGCCAGAAATTGTATATATATAGTATATATAGGAGTCGTGTCCATTATTAATATGCGATGACCCCTCTGGTCCCATAATGACCGCAAGTGACCATTGAGCAGCTCCCTAGCGAGTTCTGTCGTCGTCTGGGCTGCTTTACAAATGACTTTTGCTCACGTTAGCGTCGCCAAACTGAAGTCATAATTTTCCATCGTAATTTTCTATATTTTTCCAATTTATTATGTCCAAGTTTTTGTTTGTCTGCTTGTGCATTCATGTCCTTGTGCCTTGGCATGATTAGTTCGGTCCCAGCTTTCGCCGGCTGTCTTATTCCGGGGCTGGGCTGGTATTAAATTGGATTTAGCCTCGGAAAATCGAGGTTATGTTGACTTGGTTTTAGTGCTTTGCCCAGCTTTTGTTGCGATTTGTGTTTGGAGTTTCCATTTGATTGATGTGATCGATGGACGGTTGATTGAGTGTTAAGTGTAACAGTTTGAGATACGAAATTATGGCATTTTCAGGACACGACATTGGGCAACTGGCAAGGCAAGCAAGTAAGCGAAAAGATTCTATCCGAACTTATTGAAATGTACAACTGAAAATTGAAGTAAATTAAAGTGTGTAAGTTCTTTAGCTATTTCTTTTGTACTTTACATATTTAGAAACTCTTTCTTTTCACAATCCCCGCAAAAAGAATATAAACTCCCCACAATTGTTATTCTGATAAAATAAACTTCAAAACGTTTGAAAGCCCCCACAATGAATTCGTATAAAGTTGCAAAGTGGGAGGACAACGGCACCTGAAAACGTAGGATATGCTTGTTTGGTTTGGACTTTCCGACTTTTTCTTGAGTCCCTTTGTAGCACTATCCGATTACGGGCTACGCCCAGCATAGTTTTTTTTACCCTCTGACGGGCATCCGTCGCCTCCCACCACAACCACGAGCATTGCGCACAATATGGCATTGCTATTTTTACGCAGCAGGTATCGGGACAGGGGCCTGTGATGTGAACCGACGACATCGCAGCGGTGAGGAACGTGACCAAGGCTGAGGCAGGGCCAAAGATATTCCCTCGCTGGAGAACACCGATAAATCAGAGAGAGCATTTGCCATGCACACGCCCGCTGCTCAAGATCGATACTTCAGCAATTCTGAGACCCAGTCGAGGGCTGGCCTTACCTGTTGCGCAGGCGCCTCGCAGGTCTTTGGCGGGTCCTGTCCCGTTCCCAGGTCCCAGCGCAGATTAACGTCCTGAGATAACAAAATCCGAGCGAAACAACCGCTACAGCCATAGCCTTAGTGGCTAGTCCAAGCTTGGGTTTGGGTTCGGGTTTCGGCAAGGCCAAGCTGGTAGACTGGACAGAACCGCACTGCAGCAGACACATAAATCATTTCGGTGTATTAATATCTTGTTTTTATATCTCTGCCTTTCGTTTCTGCAACTTTGTTTTGTTAGTTTTCAAATCGATTTTCAAATTTATATGCAGTTTAGCGGCCTGTCTGCTTTTTGCCATTGCTTTTCATAAATCTCTAAGCAAAGTAACTAAAAAATGCGTTGCATATCAGAAGCATGTCCCAAACCCGAGTTCGTTTGATAAACGCTGATTGAATAACATCCTAATCAAAATGTCTGACCCCCCAGTCTGAATTCCAAAATGAATATTCAGTAATGGGAAAGAAGAAACAAAACTACGTTGGGGAAAGAAAATAGAAGCTAACTCAAGCGGTCTAACCACTTGAAGAAAATCAGATAAACAAGCTGAATTGAACTTAGTTAGTCGGAAATTATCATAATGCGTTACACATTGTGTAGGCAGCGAAACGAAATCGTAATCGAAATTGGTATCTTAGTGAAATATTCAAATAGCCTTAATTATGCATGGGCCAGACTGTTTTTGAATTAAAATTCCGCTCGTTGTGTGTGTATTTTTTGACTAATTAACAAAACACAAAATTCCCTTCGAAGAATGCGTAGCTCTGAGGGAGGGAGTTTCATGAATCAACGCACACCCCCCATGGCGCTGCATTTTGGAAATTGTTTTATAAATTAATTACCTGCCGATACCATCAAAAAAGAGCCATGAGGTAAAAAAGAAGCTGAGATCCCCTCGTAAAACTGTTATTGATTCCTGATAACAGGCAAATGCACAGTGGTCGGTGCATTTTATTATATATAAAATGATCGAAATAAATATAAATATATATTAAAATATATATTGAGCAAAAATATCTTTATAAAACAGATGCCTAAAAATAGTTACAAACAAATAAATGTTAGAATCATCCCCAAGAAACTTAATTGACTAAAATTATTTCTTTCCCAGATTTTCTCGTCGCCGAGTCAGTGTTGTCATCTTTATATCTTTATTACTTCTGTAGTCAGTCGGTTCTTTCAACATTTTAGTTGGTGCGACGTATAAGGAAGATTCTCGTTGTATACCCTATAATGGTAATAAATTAAAGTGCATGGGTTTCCTTTAAATATATATAACAGGGTGAAAAAATCCATTTTAAGAACGTACAAAATTTTGAATATCTGGAACCTGGAGCCACACACCTCCAAAAGATCGGCGTAAAATAGGTCTAATTACCCAAAAATCTAGGTATTGTTCTCATTCAAAGGCAAGGGTAATGTAAAATATGTCCTATTATGTTGTAGAGTTCATATATACCACATCTTTTTTGGGTATTACATAGTCGCTATATACGACTCTGCCTTGGTTAGTTTATAGTCCCAATTTTAATAGACAATCAGCCGCACTAACGCTCCGGCAGAGAGTAGCACTTGTTCTAAATTAATCTTCATTAGGGCAACTTGGACAATAACGAAATGGACCGAGGCCGGGCCTTGGGGCATGTGGCCAGCCATATGTTGCAATTCCCCACCACATGCCCATGGCGTCTAGCGGAGAGTGCCGCAAACTTTGATTGAATTTTCATTAAATTTTTCGCTGCGGTAGGCAAGTGCGCGCCATAAATCAAAAATTCAACTAGAAAATGTTGTCAACTTTTCACTTTTAATTAGTTTGGCAGTGTGCGAACACAGAATTTTAGGTCACGCTCTGTTGGCATAAATCAAAAATTCACTAGAGCAAATATTGGAGATATTCCAGTGCACCTGAACCAGCTGGGACCTTGCAAATATGTCGGGTTGACATAGCTGCAGCTCACTGTACTGTGCGGATGTGAGTTTGTACACTTTGTCATACCTGCGGCTGGCTCTTGTTTTTTTCCTCCTAGTTTTTGGTGCATAATTTTGGGCACTTTGTCAACGGAATGTTATTAGAATTTCCACATCAACTGGCCGCTCTCTCTCGTTGCCGCAATATTAAATTGCGTAAAAATCTTTAAGTTTGGCCTGGAACTAGCTGTGGGGACTGTGCGCTCTTGTTTGCCTTTCAACCGTCTGTCTCGGCCAGAGGGAAAGCAACAACTGTTTCTGGTTTGGCATAACATGCCGAACATACGCTCCAGACAGCACCCACGACCACTCTGCCAGATATCCTGTGCCTTCCTGGCTCTCGCTCGAACCTATCCTGCAGACATGTAAATTATGTTGGTTTCTGGTCGGTTTCGGACGATTTGCAGCCAGTCAGACAGAGTCCGGTCATTCCCCAGTACCTTCCCATTATAGTTTTGATCTCCCTTTAAGGTCCTGCAAATGCGGCTATTGTTTCTTTTTGGGACCAGCTCATTTTTGACATTCCAGCTTGTAATTTATCGGTACTGGCCTCAAAAATATTGGCAAAAAGTGAGGAAAAGATGGAGCTGCTTTTAATATTTTAAATAACAAAAATGTTAGAGTGTTTGTTTATACAAAAAGTATTATACTTTAGCTTACTGTATCTTTATACAGCTTAGTCAGCGTGTCAAATATAAGAATATTCAAGAACTCTTTGGATTTGTCAAGATAAATTGTAAGTAGACACCAAATCAATCATTTTTCTAAATAAATATAATATTTAAAGTGGAGATGTCAACGATACAATTTATTAGAATTGAATTCATTTTCATGGTTTTATATCTTTTTGAACACACTAGAAATATTTGAAAATTTGTTTACCAAAGAGTATAATCATATTTTCCAATCCATAAAGCTTTCAGATTATCTTTCCCTCTCGTGCGATCACATCGGGAAAGCTCTATGCTGTTATTCCTAGATAGTGAGCGAAAAGAAAGCTTTCTTCCACTATCATTAACTAAAACACAGCTGTTACGTAAGCAAAGCAAAGCGAAGGGAAACGGCGACGACAACGGGGGGTGCTCCCACGCATGTGTGTATCTTGTAGATACTTTTTCGCATGTATCGCATGCGGTTGGCGTGGATTGGATTACAAACACAATAAAATAACAATTAGTTTTAGTACGAAAAGCAGAACAACAAAGGCACAATAAGCACGATGCCGACATCGCTGCGATTGCCCCATAAAGAAAGATGAAATACAGCGAAGGAAGGCCAAGTTAATGAGGGCGGGCTCGACACGGAAAAGTTCTCAGTTAGAACTTAAGGCGTTAAAGTTGGTGACTTAAAGCCACATATAGTCCCAAAATTCCCTATAAATTAATTTAGAGAAAACGTGTGGCTGCACACCGATAAATATATAGTTAAATAATAATATTAAATGCCTTCCTACTAAGTAAGCCATTCATATATTCATATGCTGATTTACAGGTTATAAAATTAAGATTCTAATTAACTCCCAATTAATTTACTCTCTATTGAAACTGAGCAGAAGACAGACAATATTAATTATAGAGAATAGGCTTAGGCATTTAAACATAAATGAGGCGATGCATTAAAGTCCACAGGATGCCTATTTATGAGCAGACTTTAACAAGATGTTTGTCTTCATGGCTTTCTAAACTATTAACCTTCCTTCTGGTGTCTGCAGCTTATATTAAAGTTTCTAAAATTAATTTCCGTTCATCAAAACCGAAGTGGTAATATTTTCTTTTACAAACAAATAAGCAAAGCTTTCAACATAAATAGTTTAGGTTGTTTTGAAAAGCTAATGCTTATCAATCGAAGTCTCAGATAAGAGGAAGTCGTTTACAAGTTCTACTGATAGGAAAAGATTAAATTCAGTATACAAATTTCGTTTCCTTTTAAGACATACCATTAATTTGTTTATTCTTTGTGCTAGGTAATATTATAACTTTCTTAAATTAACAACTTCCAACTAAACTTCATTCCTTGTTCCTACTTAACTATGGGTGTTCTTTGGTGCGTTTCCATAATCTTCCTACAGTCGAATGCCGACGACACTGGCCTTGGTGTGCGGTTCGGGTGGCCGCAGGATTACTTCGCCGTGCTCGTCCTTGTAGTCCGCGTACTCTAACGCGAGCACGCACTCCATGTGCAGGGCGGTCATAAGGCGCGTGGAGTGCAGGTTGGTGCAGGTGGAGGCCATTACGGGGTATCCTCGCTCTCGGCCCAACTCGATAGTGGCGGCCACCAGTCGGGAGCCGAGCCCCTGACGCCGCACAGAGGTGTCCACGCCGAGCATGTAGAGGTACAGAGCCCGCTCAACGCCAAAGTGCTGGAAGATATTGGCCCGCCGCTCGATTCCGGCCAGAAACTTGTGGATCTTGTCCAGCAGGCACTTGACCTCCTTTTCCTCGGCCTCCTGGAACTCCCGTTCCAGATCCTCGGGCACCATCTCTCCGGCCAAGACCACGCCCACGATGCGATCACCGCTGCTGCGATCGATGGCCGCCAGCGATAGGCCCTGCGCCAACAGGGAGCGATGCAGCTCCGATTCTGCGGGAATCACTGCGCTCTGGGCGGCATCTGTCTGCGGGGTCAGCATCAGCGGCTCCTGCTTGAAGAAGTGCACGGCGAGAAAGGCCTCGACCTCCTCGAAGTCCGCCGACGTCAAGGCGCGTATGGCGATCACTGACATCTTCCCAAGTAGCCGCGCGCGGAATGAGACTGAGCAAAATTTAGCGCAATTTACTTGTTATATATGCCAGCACACACGCAATGAGCTTGCTCGCCTCCGCCGGAGCTTTCACGAATCAGAATTTGGTTCTGAATCTGAATCTGAAACTAAGGGGCCTTGCCCCCAGCCCCTCACGAACACCCACCCACCGACGCACACTTCTTATCAGAGCTTCGTGTGCTCGTCGTGGTTGAATGACTTTGGGAATCAGTGAATAATGATCTCAAACACATTGCCGATCCAATTGACACCACCTGATGTCGCCGGGGATCTTTATATAAATATATGTATCTAAATACCGCTATAGCGGTTTGTCCCAGAACTTGTTTGAAATAATTGGAACAACTTTACGCTGTGAATTAAATTAGGCAGGTGAGTATTCTAACGGAGGAAGAACAATTATGAGGTTAATTCTTTTTTAAGATCGATATCTAATACTTAGAGATGTATATCGAGTGAAAAGGGTAGATATAATAAATCGAAATAACAAGCTTATTATCATATCGAAAATATAGTAAAGATCGTATCGCATTTAACGTTTCAAAATCGATTCAATATTGAGAAAATTGAAAGCAAAAAAGCAGGCGGATTTGGAGTCGGGTAGTAGATCGATTTATCAATTTATTAAGTTCTCAAGTTTAATAGAATGTCTTTAAATTTCTAAGCAATATAATATCGTTAGCTCATATCCAAGTCTTTAATAAATATATCTAGGATCAATCTGGGAATGAAGGAAAGTAAACAACTTTTGGCAAGAGTAGAGCTTCTTTTTTTAAATAGTAGTTAATAATTAAATAAAACCTAACATTCGAAGCTAATGAATTCAAGGAACGACTGGGCTCCATGCCTTTCTTTGCTCGACAGCTTCAAGGACCAATAAACGTTGCTTCTACAATGGGGAGGAGCTTGGTAGTAGAGGCTGGCCAAAAGGTTACTCCAAGCAGCAGGCAGATTAGGGTCGGATGACCCTCACTCTGCTTTTGAATGGAGAATAAGGCACTGAGCGATGAGTGGTCGGTGAACCATAAATTGAACAGGTTTGGGAGAGCTTTGTTAGCGCTTTGCATGCGACTCGCATGCGACATGTGTCAGTTGCAAAGTTCTCACACTGCTCCCTAAAATTGCCTTTAAATAATTTATAAATCGCTGTTCAAATGCAAAATGCAGGTCATTAGGGCAATTTACGTGTCCCCGCCTCGGCCGCCGCCCCCGCTGATTCCCTGTTCCGCTGGCCGGCACACGCATTCATTAACCCTTTGTCGCCGGCTGTTCGCAGCTCTGCGTCTGTTTGCTCCGGCTTCGGTGTCGGTCCAATTTGTTTGCCTCCCTCCCTCTACCCTTAGTGTCTTATCCCATTATTTACCGCGTTTTGTTCTCGTTCTGACCGTTTGAAGTTAAAAATAATTTTTTATTTATTTACTTTTATTTCATTCTTGCGCTTAGCCTCGCTCGCGCCTTTATGGGAATTTAATTAGATTTAAAAGCCATAAACAAACCGCTGTCTTGCTCGCACTGCTGCTGCCTGAGGTTTGCCTCTTTTTGTGTTCGATATATTTTTGACTGGCAATTGTTTTAAATTATTGGCGTTTAATTTGTTGCGTCATTTTCAAGGCTTTACAATTGATGACTTCAGAAAGAAAACGAATTAAAGTTTATTGAAATCGATTTTCGCCGGGACGGGCGGGAAGGTGGGCACCCAGCCGGAGCATTTGTAGCCATTTTGCGCGTTTCAAGTTTAATTTTCGATTTTTATTTTCGTGTTGATGACAACACACCCGTCGGGGTGGGCGGGCTTTCCCGGAGTACGTGACCCGCTTAACAAATTTGTGCGTGTTTGGGTTCGCTAGCTCTACGAGTCCGCCATCATTGCCCCACCTCCACTCGGATGGTGGCACACTTATTTCACCCCCAGCCGGCTTTATAGTTATTGCAGTTTTATCTGCTTGACCATTTCAAAAGTCACTTTTGGCCTTCTCCTCGCACTCTCTCCTTTAATTAAAAGCAAATGCACTCGAGTGTGCTGGGAGTGGTTGGTAGTGGTGCCGCCGATAAAAACGGAACTGCGACCTGGCTTTCCCACGTTCACTTTCCGGCTTATTGGAGGCTATCTCTTCCAACGCCCATAGAGATCGGCTCAAAGAAGCGTTCAGCCCTATAGTTATTTGCTTGGCCCACAGTCGTGGCCTTTATTTCCCAATGGCTTGGCAGTGGCAGCCACTTAAAAGCGTATTCTTCACCTTTTAGGGTCTGTAGTTAGCATATATCCAAGGCCTCCGAAAAGCAAACAGTTGGACTGTGAATGGCCGAAGCTAATCAGTTTGTTCGGGTTGAAAGACACAAAATAATGATAGGCTTTAGAAATTAATAGCTTTATTAGAGACCTGGGGACATTTAGTAAATTGTTAGAGATGTTAATATTTATTCATAAAAAAAAATAAAACAAACAAAGCGTACTTGCTTTGTTTCTGATAAACAATATTAAATTTATATTTTTAGAATCGCCAAACGAGTAAATCAAGACATGTGTGTCAAAGTAAACTCGTATTTCGATCTTTTGGCTACAAAAATCTGGTTAAAGCTTCCAGTTTCACTTGTTTCTGTTGCAGATTGTATATGTACATTCCAGTAGCCACCTTTTATTTGTCGTAGAAACGATCGGGCCATAACGTTGACTTTTTCAGAGATTTAAGCTTGTAACTTCGGTGTTTATTGTCTTTTTATTGCGATCATAAAAGCTTGGTACAAATCAAAAGACCTTTATACAAAGTTCACATACCATTCATTAAATTGTTGTTTTTAAAGGTAATAGAAGCTCGCATTGGAAATTCTAATTTTAAATAGCTAAAACAAACTTGCAGATTGTTCACATATAAAGTGAAATTTGATGAGCATCAAATAATACGTATTTCTTTCTCTATATAAATATATACAGATATATAGTATGTATAATATATGTATGTTTGCATATCCTACTCCTATCATATTCTCATAAGATTTATTTGTCTGAGACTGCGGTCTTTAAATTCAATTCAATTCAATTTATAAACTTAACTTAGTTACTCAAATTTGTCTTGGGTGTACTTATGCGCATTCGTCTGTATGTGCACTATAATAAATAATAGTCTGAATTAACCCAAAAATAGTAATAAAGAAAGATTAATTAATAATTAACCTTCGCATTTATATTGTTAAACAAGACATATGTATCTTTAGGAAATGTTGTGGCATTTATAAATATTATTTTCTTATTCTTAATTGCAGAAGATTTTTAGTACGTACTCGCATCTTAATGTTTATATTCCTTATTTAAATTTGTCTAAAATGGCATTATTCAATTTATTTTAATTATAATAATTTATTTCTAATGTTGTAATTTCAGTGCTTTTTTGTTTTTAGTGTACCGAACTCCCACTTAAATTAGTTTCCAGCAATGACACCTCATTTAATTCCCACACTTTCAACGCGAATCGGTTGCAATTGGCTCCTAATTTCCTAATAAAACTTTTTAAATGAATCCATCAACAAAAAAAAAAACAACCTTTGCCACATTAAGATAAACTGAAAAACCGAAAACCGAAAAACGCGCGAGTAACTTTTATTTTCACATAATTAAATTGACATTAGGCGACGTTTAACTTTATCTAACTGAGTTTACGGGCAACTTTCGGGGTTGCCGGCGGATAATGCGGGCGGGAAAACCCTATACGGAGGGGGGAGGGTGTTCCGGACTCACCTGAACTTGTGGAGAGAATCTCGCGTAGATTCCTGGTGGGCAAAGCCGTTGGCCGCTTGGGCACCCGTTTACCCTGCCTCACACTCGCGAAACGATAATTGATAATAAGTTTCCAACAATCGATGGTCGATAACAGATAGTCGATATCCGATGTCCGATAGCCGATAACCGATAACAGGAGAAACGCCTCCAATTGCGCGACACGTTACTCCAGCAAAAGTTTCGCAACGACTACTGAACCGACAATTGGAGCTGCCCCAACGAGCGCCGCAATGTCATCCACACCCACACACACGCACACCAGCCCCGTAGGACACACACGAAAGTGGACGTGGAGCATTTGCGATTTCCTTGCGCGACGTTTCCTGCCGCTGCGAAGAGCGGAGAGGCGAAGAGCGCGCCTCTTTTACCGTTAGCGCGCAACTCAACGAAGGTGGAAGAGAGGCAGCCGAAGCGAAGAGCACATGTGGATCGCATTTGGACTGGGAGAGGGTGCAGGTTGTTGCTGGCCCAGGTGAGTCCGAAATTCCCGTTTTCCCAGTACAACTCCATAAACACAA
Source organism: Drosophila kanapiae (assembly GCA_008042475.1). Taxonomy (NCBI): domain Eukaryota; kingdom Metazoa; phylum Arthropoda; class Insecta; order Diptera; family Drosophilidae; genus Drosophila; species Drosophila kanapiae. The sequence continues at coordinate 134,395 of VNJM01003257.1, forward strand.
TTGTGTACACTCCAAATTAAAGCCCAAACAATGTTTCAGTTTGGGATAAAGTGCCGCAAGAGTGTACAGAAAAGATTGAGAAGAGAGCCACTCGCACCTGCAGCCGCATTAAATATTTAAAATTATTGATTGCAGTCTGGAGTCGCCACCCCCGTCCACCACCCACCGCCCACACAAACAAAACAAACGGAACGTTACTTTGTAATAACTCCACTGTGGGGGGGTCTCTCTTTACATACTCTGTCTCTATCTTTATGCGGCGTATAAGACGGAACGTTGTGGGACTGGAACACGCACTGTTGCTCATGCGGCGAAAGAGTATGTGAAGAGTAACTGCTCGTAAGAGTGTGAACGCCGGAGAGCGAGCACAAGAGATTGAGAACGACGGCTGCCTGTTGATAAGCATTTACACAAGGTAATTTCGGCGGGTGGAACTCCTTGGCCAGGGTTACAAGTTACATGCAACCCATGTAGAGAGATTGCTTACATACCGGAACCTTTTACCAGTGTATTTTACAATCGACATGTTGTTATTTACAATTACTTTTCGTTATATTTGTAGTTCTTTTTAGTTAATTATGAGCATTAAGTATAAAAAATAATAATTAAGTTATAAGAAGTAAAATAGTTTGAATTACTCCACAACTGTTAAGTTAAGAACAATTATAAGTTCAGAGAAAGAAAAATGTTATCTTTATATTCAAAAAATTTAAAATTTGGATAATAAAGAAATATAAGGAACACGTAAAAATAAATGTCAGAAAATATAGATACATAATCTTCTATACATTATAGATATTTGATGCTAAGGTTGATACTATAATTCGATACAAAAAAAAATCGATAACGTAGCGATATACAAACGTAAGTATGTGCGATAAATGGGTATTTATTGGTATATATGTATTTATTTAAATTGGTATTAATAATTAATATTAATATTTGTAGTATTGGTATTAAAATATTGAACTGTGCCGTAGAAAAACATAAATATAGTTTAAGTTTTAAGGTAAAATCATGAATATATGATATGAAGCGTGATATATTTTTGTCAATATGTCCCATCTATATGTGCACATTCCCAATATATTTTATGAAATTCAACCAACGGTTTCACTCCACGGAATCCACAGTGGTGCTGGCCAGATCGTCTTGCCTGGTGATGCCGCACAAGTATTAAGTACTTAACACACGGTCAAACGAAGTCTTTCCAGCACAGGTCCCCTCATGGACCCCCAACTCTCGGGGCAAGTTCCAACTCCAATTAGGGCCAACTCTGGCCGTAATAGACCGTCGCGGTGGCCCCAGCGGACCGTCGGTCTCAGATAACCGCCCGGCATGCCCCTCCGTTAATCCCCGATGTCGTTGCCAAACATTCAATCAAACGCTGTCAAAAGTTGCAGCGCCGAAAGCTTAGCGTAACTTTGAAAATTCCAAAGCCCAGCAAGATAGAGGGTAATGTAATGTAAGTATTTACAAAAACAAAAAATGCATATCGAATTGTTGACTTAATAAAGAAGGGGACGACGAGCAGCATGGGCCAAGGGTTTCTTATCATGCTGCCAGGTTTTTTCCTCGTTTTGTCACTGGGGGATTTGTGGAGATTTTCGTGGGCGGAGAGGTCGTTGTTTTTCTTTTCACCTTTTGGCAATATTTGGAACGATTTAATGTCTACAAAGTTTCCCAACTGTTGCTATCAGTTGGAGGATTTGAAAGTGAGCACTGAACTTTTGTCCCAGAACGTCTGAGAGGCTCATATTGGATGGATATTTCCCTTGATTTGCAAGGGATGTGTGCAAGTTCGAAGGATAATTTGACTTTAAAGTGGAAAACGATAAGAAAAGTAAAACAGAAAAAATATGCATTTTAAAGTGGCATTAAAATTGGGGCTAGAACAAACGCTATAATGTATACTACCCAGCATTGTATCTATCTGAAGAATAATAACTAATAAGTTTCTTATATGAACTCCGGTTAAAACTTCTTTACCTACCTTTTCAAGAAATTTTAATAGATTTATCTAGCACTTTCTCAGCCTGTCCAGTCCAGCCTCTTGGACAGTCACGTCTGGCAACTGCAGAAAGGTCAGCGATGAGTCTCAAGTAATTACACAAAATGATTTGTAAAAAGCGAGGATTTAAAAAGAACAGAGGACACCATCTCACCTTGTCTTAGGATCTCAAAAATTCATGACTTAATGCAAAACCCAAGCCTGGTCCCAGGTTCAGATCAAAGGCAAGCCAAGGAGATTATTTCAAATAATGAAAAATATAATAGGGAAGAACGGACCTACCTCCAGTTTTCCAATAGCTGACCGCGTGGGCTCTGGGTTCTTAAAGTCAAGACATCAGACTGATTGTTCCGACGTCCACAAAGAAGCAGAAAGTGTTGGAAAATCAATAAGCGGCTGAGCGTGAAAGGAGATAGGCAACTGGAAACGCAGCCGCCTGACGTGGCAAACTATTTTACACCTGAACTGTCTGACCTGTCAAAAGTGAGCGCAGGCCAGACTGCCAGGATGCCAGAGGGGGTGGGGTTTCGGAAAAACAAATAGAAAATCGCTTAAAGAGCTCGGAGCGGGAATGACGGCAGTGGAAATACAATGCGAGTGCTCTGGCATAATGAAAATATATATTCGAGGTGCGGTCCGAGGGAAAGGGTTCCTCTCTGACAGCCGTGACAGTCATAATAAGGCAGGCTGTCATAAGTTGTTGAGAGTCGATTGAAAAGGTCGTTGGATAGCCCCACCACCCACGCCCAAAGTTTACACCTTCTCCTCGTACACTCGCTGGCAACTGAAAAACGGTTGGTAAAGTCACCTGGTTCGAGTCGGGAAAATATTCAAACTATGCTGAAATTGCCATCAATATTTCAATCAAAACTCAGTTTGGCGTTGCCTCAATTGCGTTTGCCTAAAGAAGGATCGCAAAAAGTTACGGAGTGGGTTAACCAACAAATTCTTAGCTGGGGTTCAATAGCTGCCGTTTGATAGTATATAAGAGCCTTTAAAAGGATTGGGTATGGAGAGCAAAGCTTATATTATTCGAATTCTGTCAAAATATATATTTAATTAACTGTATTTATATAAAAAAAGCATTAAAGAAAGCATTAACCTACTGAGAAGCAAGGTAAGAGAGGGAAAAGTCTAATAAATCCATTATTTCTAACTCGATTTTGATTAAGAAATATGTATTTAAAGTGCATGAACCCTTAAGAATTATATGTGCAAGTTATAACGATATGTATCATAAGTATAACCTCAAACGTAGATAGCATTTCTAAACTAAAAACTTTAATCTTAACCAACTTAATACGCATGCAAGTGAACATTCAGACAGTACGCCATTGATTTCCTCGCAAACTTAACCTACACCTTCTCCTATCGCGCCTACTAACACCTAACAAGCACGTGCTTGCACTAATATTTTTAATATTATATGAGGTAACTTGTAAGCATCAAACTTTTTTAAATTAATTAAACAAAGGCCTGTTAAAATGCATGTATATTAAAAAAAAAAAAAGTAGATTTAAGTTATCTCTGCTGTGGTACAAACTATACCA
>VNJM01003258.1:0-38618 GCA_008042475.1 Drosophila kanapiae
CTTACAAGAAAGCTTACAAGTACGGTTACAGGTAAGCTTACAAGTGGGAAACCCCCTTCTAGATTCTTCGTGTTTAGTCCGCAGTGCAAGATTCCATATATTAATCCGTTTTCTCCGACATTCCTGCGGTGGAAAACCTTTAAGTTTAAGGCCTGCGCAAATGAACCGGATTTAGTCAGCGTTATCTATGACTCAGACCTAAGGCAGTATAAGCTGCACTTGAATTCCGAAGTAGCCCTGAAGAGCTTTGCGAATTACTTGTCTTATGGCTGTACATACCAGCAGGTATGTCCTGGATCGAGCGACCTAGTGGCCTAGTAAGCATTTTCGTAATTCTGCACGTTTACTTCTCTTTAGCAATTGAATCTAAGGAGAGATAGCTGTAGACATTTAGCCTTATAGAAATTAAATCTCTTGCAGCTTAAGAGCTCCAGTGTATTTCGATCAAGATTGGATTGTGCCGACTGACTTTATGGGTGTGATTGTTGAGTGTCACGAGATAGTGAACAAGTCACGGATTTTGCAACGTGATGCCTTCTCCTTTGTCCAGTATCCAAGGAATCGCAGGGAGTCGAATGATATCAAGAGGGCCGCCAAGTACCCCAGTGTCTTCCTATTCGGGATCGACAGCATATCCCGGATGAACTTCCATAGGTCCATGCCACTCACCTCCAAGTTCGTCAGTCAGGATGGATGGTATGAGATGGAAGGCTACAACAAGGTGGCCGACAACACACTCCCCAATTTGCTGGCCGTGCTCACGGGTCGGACTCCGAAACAATGGTGGTCCACTTGTGATGTAAGAAAGCAGGGTTGCCTGGACAATCTCACCTTCCTGTGGAACCACTTCCACAGTGCTGGTTATCTAACAGCCTATGCCGAGGATCTAGCCTCCGTGTCCACGTTTAACTACTTGAAGATGGGCTTCACCCGCCGTCCGGTGGACTATTACCTACGGCCCTTTCTTATGGTCATCGAGCAGGTGATGAAAACCGTTAAATACTTTGGATTTGAGTTTTGCGTGGGCAGGAGGCACAGCTTTAGCTACGTCTTCGACTTTGCCAAGCAGCTGATCGAACGATTTGTCTTCGAGGCACGAAAGCCGGTCTTCGGCTTGTTTTGGACGAATAGCTTCACCCATGACGATTTTCGGGGAGCCACAAATTTGGACGAACTCTTTGTTCGTTACTTTGAGGAGTTCCAGGAGTACAGGTTGTTCGAAAGATCGATTGTGATACTGCTCAGCGACCACGGAGCGCGGTACGGACCTCTGGCCCAGCACTACACTGGCTTTCTGGAAGAGAGACTGCCCATGCTGCACATTTACCTTCCTCCGTGGTATCGAGAGCGTTACCCAAGGGTGGCAAGGGCACTGCGACTAAACAGAAATCGCCTGAGCTCCAATTACGATCTTTACCTGGGTATCAGGGAAGTGATCCAGAATATACACCCAAGAATGGACTTTATGCAGACATTTCCCTCCAAGAAAATTCGCTCGATTCTGAAAGTGCTGCCCATGAATCGTACTTGCTCCGAGGCCGGAATTCCAGAACACTGGTGTACTTGCAAGCCCTTCATAGATGTTCCGGAGACTGAATTAACCATGGCGCTCACTAGGATAACTGTGTTTCGGATAAATAAGTTCTTGAAGATCCTTAATCTTGATAAGGATTGCCATCTGCTTAAGCTCAGCGAAGTACTAAGGGCAGCCCAACAATTACACTTTGATGAATCGGGAAACATCGTCGCTGCTCCCGATGACTTAGACACTTTCAGCCTGGTCTTCACTACGCAGCCGAATGGTGGAAAGTTTCGGTCAATAATTCAGAGCAACAGTGACCATTCGATTGTGCACATCGAAATAGATATGATCAGTCGCCTCAACGCCTATGTCAACCAGTCGTACTGTGTCCAGGACGCCGTTGCGAAGAAATTCTGTCTGTGCCGCAAGGATGCATTTTTGAGACTTCAGAAAGGAGGGATAACCAGAATCGGAAAAGTGAAATACGAATTCGCTGTAGAGCACGAAGACGACTATTACGAAGAAACACTCGACGACAATCTAACAGATTTAATAAATCATTTTCATTAACATCATATAATTCTAGTTTGCATTCCAATTTTAAAACTTTTGAACAACTGTAAGCATTTGTTGTCTCTAAAAATTTAGTTTAGTTTTACTTCTAAGAATGTTTTAAGACCTTACCCTACTTTCCTACTTCAAATGATCTCCGCAGTTATTAGCAATTTGAAGTGAGCCGTGGTTGGAAAAGGGCTTCATGAGCCATATATTAATTTTAAGGGCTTTTTATCTGAGCTTTCCTTAGAAGGGGCTGTTCAAATTTTTGACCTCTCTTAGCCACTAGAGGCTACGGATTTGCAATAATGCGGAAAGTTAGAGGCGGACCGTTTTTGAGGTGCACACACAAAATAAATATTTATAAATCAAGTATGTTATCAATAGCTATATCAATAATCCAGTAATGTTCCTGAAACATCAAAGAATGAGAAGCAATTATCATTGCCATTTATATTATCGCATTTTATTAAAAGATAATTTATTTCTGCTCTTTCTCTTGAATCCGCCAGCCAAGAGGCAATCGGAAAGTTTCCTTGAGATTTCGTTCGGTAGTTAGCAGAGAGTTAACAGAGGGAAATCAATTTTCCGTGTAGAGTTGTGGGAAATGGAACCTGAAAAAGGGCAGTAAAATTTAAAAACTTAATTTTATACAAAAAAAAAAAAAAAACGAAACGTAATGGTTTGTTTGAAAGATTTCCACTGACTATAGATAATAATATAACAATAAAAAATAAAAATCAACAAAAAACTGTTTAGAAAAATAGTTTTTAACAATGCAACTTTTACCTAAATTTGTTGACTTTTTTGTATCGTTTTTTTTTCGTCAAAAACAGATTGTCTCCAAGCTGCCACACTCTATTCATAAATAAAAATCTTATTTAGGAAATACAAAAATTTTTGATGGTTTCGGCCAACAAGATTAATTTGAATTTAATTTGTAGAGTCGTACGTACGTAGATAACCAAATACTAGGAAAAAAAGATGGCGCGATGATAGACTTTTAGTATTCCGAACGCGAGTGAAAATAATGTAATATGATGTTAAAATCATATTAAAATGGCATTTATGAAGTTTAAGTTGAATATCTTCAAAAATAGCGGAAAAGTGCCGTTTTGGCCCGAAGAAGTTAAAGAGAAGAGCAGCTGCGCAGCGTCGAAGTCATGGCTATCCTCCATTGACGTACAGGGCAAAGAAGCTGTTTGACTCAAATAGCAATACTATTCAACATTTGCAATTATTTTTAAATTCGTTAAATTGATGAAGTACTTTATTTATTGAAATCTGGTCTGACGTTGCTTAAGCAAAGTAAATAATATAGATTTCACAATTACAAAGCCATTAATAAGTATAAAGTTCTTTATTAAGGGTGCCTTGCTCAAATTAACAAATTATTTCTGAAAAAAACTAAAACATAAAAATGATTCGTTTTTATTTTCGAAGACTGTGCGTTCTTGCAGTGCTCTTCATGTTAATTTTTATGCTTGCACACCAAAGGACGAACATTTCAATAAAAACTAACACCGTTACGCCCTTAAATCCTAATAAGACCGACCACACGAACGGGATCGTCTTGAGGACACCGTCCAGTAGATTCTTCGTGTTCAGTCCCCAGTGCAAGATTCCATATGTCGATCCGTTTGCGAAGGAGCTTCTCAAATGGGAGCCACTTAAGGTCGACCCCTGCTCCGATGGGCCGAGTCTGTTTAGTGTTACCTATGATCGGAACAGGAGGCATTATAGGGTTCACTTAAATAAATCTGTGGCTGATAATCACTTTGCGAGCTTCTCGCCATTTGGTTGCACCTACATTGAGATAAATCCTGGCCCACACCTCTTATCCGCTCAGTAAGTACATTTTAATCTTCAATTAATCGATATTGATTGCTTATTGCAGTTCAAAGCCAATCAACTTTAATCCGGACTGGATGGTGCCTAATCACATTCTGGGTGTGATTGTTGAGTGTCATGCGATATCGGACACGTCCAGGGTGATGCAGCGCGACGCGTTCTCCTTTGTCCAACATCCGAGGCAACGCAATGAAAGGAACAATACTAGAAGGGATGCCATGAAGCCCAGCATCTTTCTATTTGGGATCGACAGCATGTCGCGGATGAATTTCCAAAGAACCATGCCGCTTACCTCTAAGTTTGTTCACCAGGAAGGATGGTTCGAGATGAAAGGCTACAGCACTCTGGGCAATAGCAAGATTATAAACTTGTTGGCCATACTTACTTCTTGGCATGGGAAACCCTTGTGTGATCTCCAAAATCCCTCTTGCCTGTACGGCCTTACCTTCCTATGGCAATACTTCAACCATGCCGGTTACCAAACAGCATATGCCGAAGATGAGACCCACGACTATTTCCACCAACTCAAAACAGACGATCCGCGAAGCATGGTGGACTTTTACATGCGTCCCTTCCTGGTTGTCGTTGAAAAGGTGTTTAAAACAATGGAAAATTTGGGATTTTGTTTGGGCAGGAAGCACAGATTTAGCTACGTCTTCGACTTTGCCCAGCAGCTCATAGAAAGGTTTGTCTTTGAGCAAGCAAGGCCGCTGTTTGGCATATTTTGGACAAGTAGCTTCACCCGCGACGACTTTCGGGGAGGCGGAGTTTTGGATATGCCATTCGTCCGTTACCTGGAGAAGTTTAAGGAGTACGGACTTTTCGATAGGTCCATTGTGATTCTGCTCAGTGATCATGGCTCAAGGCAGGGTCTCTTGGTGGATCATCCCACAGGTTTTCTGGAGGAACGACTGCCCATGCTGCACATTTACCTTCCACCCTGGTACCAGAAGAGATTTCCATCGGTGGTGAAGGCGCTGCAATTGAATACGAATCGGCTGAGTTCCAATTGCGACCTGCACCTGGGCTTGCTGCAGTTTATCAAACAGGCACGACCGGGAATAACTTTCATGAACGCCTATCACACCTGTCACTCCATTCTGGAGGAACTGCCCAAGGACCGCAGTTGCACAGACGCCTTAATTCCCCCAAAATTGTGTGCCTGCGAGCCTTTCCTCAGACTGCCTATTACTGATGACGTTCGGAATATAGCCTCGTTGGTTGTGTACCGGATGAATAAGTACTTGAGACTGCTAAATTTAGCCAAGGACTGCTATCGGTTGGTGTTGAACCGAGTCTTGCAAGCGGACCGCCAATTACGCTTCGACAAGCGCGGAAACATAGTGGATTTGGTAGGTGGATTTGGGAACTATCGCCTGGTGTTCACTATCAAACCGAATGACACTAGGTATTGGTCGATGGTTCACAGCAGCAACGCCACCGATGTGGTGACCATCCAGCTGGAGATGATCAGGCGGCTCGACCCCCATAGCATCGAGCCTTATTGTGCGAAAGATGCAATGGCAAAGAGATTCTGCATTTGCCGCTAGTCTAGCATAGCTATGCAGCCTAATATAAGTAATTTTGCATAAAATAGTATATTATTAATGGTCTTAGTAGTAGTAACTTTTTGTCAACAATTCATAGCTTATTTAAATCTAATATTTTGTTCGTTGCTTGATCGAGAACGCAGAGATCGTTTGCTTATCATTCGAATTACTACAAACTAAAATTTTTCCTGAATATGGAAAACATAATGAGACGGAGTTCCGCAATAAAATTTAAGAGATACATTATTGTTTTCTTTGCGCTTCTGTTTGTGTTTATATGGGTCAATCATAACAGTCAGTACAACAGTCCTAAAGAAGACTCTGTCGAGCACTTTTCATTGCCCGAACATAAAGATGAAGTAGTAACTCCACACCGAAACCGCAAATCAGAGCTGGAAGAGCGGAGAAAGCGTTTTCACAAGCGTCTTTTGAGAATCGAAATGCCTGAGATCACAGAACAGTCATCAAGAAAGTTTCCCGAGGATCCAGACTACGAGGATGATTCGCTCTTTATGAGCGACATAAGACGCAGGAAGTTGAGAAGTAGCCCGCCCAGTCGTTTCTTCGTGAACAGTTCCAAGTGTAAAATGCCGTATCCTGATCCCCTCTCCGACGAGCTAATAATGATATCATATCCTGTGAAGTGGAAGAAGTGCAGCGACAAAGTCCCTATCTTTGCTCTGAAATTCGATCAAAAGTTGCAGCAGTATCGGCTACAGTTAAACACAACTCTGAGCGAAAAGTTCGAACGAAGTGTATCGAAGCTCAGCTGCAGATACCGAGAAGTCTACAATAACACGTAAGACTTCTTCTATTTATTCTTCAGGTTACAATTACGGTATAACATATTTATTCAAAAAAACGAGTTTGCAATATTAAAATTAACCATTTAAATGTCTGGTATTAATGTAATTTAATATTCGTCAGGAATTCCACTTGGAAGAACTTCGGCCATGAGGCCGTCATTGACGGGAGCCCCAGCGGCATTGTGGCAGAGTGTCAAGACGCTATGAGCACCGCAGGGCTTAGAAAACAAGATGCCTTTCCGTTGGTGCGGGTCCCTCGCCGGAGCGATCTCATTCAATCGAATCCGTTGGACAGGAGGCCGAGTGTGCTGATGCTGGGATTTGGCAGTATTTCGCGGATGAATTTCAAGCGCAGTATGCCAAAGACAGCGAAATTCGTCCAGCAGGCGGGCTGGTTCGAAATGGAGGGATACAACAAAGTGGGGGGCAGTGCTTTCTCCAACCTTTGCGCCATCTTGGCCGGCTCCAAGTCGGATGAAAACTGCGGCAAGCGCTTTTCTACGATTTGGAAGGCGTATAAGTTATCTGGCTACACAACTGCCTTTGGGGAGGACAGCCTAGACTCCTCTGTTCCCCCAGAGTTTCCCGTCGACAACCAACACCGTATCCTGATGAAGGACATCAGCAAATCTATAGGATCTGGCCAAGCATTAGAACTCGAACACTGCATCGGCAGCCGTCCGAGCTTGTCTTATTTGTATGATTTTTGCATGCAGTTCGCGCAGCGGCTAATCGAGGAGCTGGATCAGCCGGCGTTTGGGTTGTTTTGGAGCTCCACCTTTACTCGCGACTACCTGCACGGGGCCACAAGTCTCGATGATGAGTTCGTGGCGTACCTTGAGCAGTTGCGCCAGCACCATGTGTTCGAGCGCGCCATTGTGATCCTGTTCAGCGACCAGGGTCAAACGTCGGGGGATCTGGTTGACCTTGCCGACGGGTATCTCGAGGAGCGGCTGCCCATGCTGCACATTCATCTGCCTCTCTGGTTCCGGACGACCTATCCAAAGTTCGCCAATAACTTATTCCTCAACCGCAATCGCCTGACCTCGCCCTATGACCTTCATAACACCCTGAGGCACATCCTCAACCTGAAGGCCTCCGTTCCTCAGGAGCTGGTCTCCCTCGTGAAGTGCCGCAACAGCCAGTCCCTAATGCACTTGATTCCCCTGAACCGTAGCTGCGAGGAGGCCTGCGTCGGGCTGCACTGGTGTGCCTGCAATGAGTTCGTGCTCGTGCCGAACAACGTGGATGCCTATCATTTGGCCAAGGTGTTTGTCTTTTACATCAACGGCTGGATGCTCAGGAACCGCTTCAACCGCTTCTGCCAGCGGCTGCGACTGGCCGAGCTGGACTACGTGGAACGGAACGTGGCCAGCTCCGTGGATTTCATAATTTACCGATTGCGGATTCGCACCTTTCCCACAGGCGGCGTCTTTGAGACCACACTCCGCTATAACCCAGAACAGGCTAAGATTATCGATATCAGTATGAAGGAAATCGGTAGCCAAAACTACCATAATCGTGCGAATTGCGTGCAGAACAGGATGGCTAAGAAGTTTTGCTTCTGTTATCCCACTAATAAGGATGATGAAATGAAGTTATGGATGAAAACTAAATTGAAATGAGACGCGTTTTCAATTTTTGTCTTGTTAGGCACGTGTCACACTAAATTTGTATGTGATCTGACGTATTATTGTTCGTTCAAGAAATACATTTTTTAATTAAACTTTCATATATTGTTTAAGGGAAATAAATGAATTTAATGGTTTATAGAAACCAGCTGAGCTCTCAACAGTGTTCTTCAGAAGGCCAGAAACTTGTACAGGTAAGAAACTGTTTAAAAGAATAACAAAGATCAAATGAAAAGCAATTTTTAAATGTTAGAGAAGAGACTGTAAGAACACTAAACGTGTCAAAGCGCTCAACTTCTAAGTCTTTTAAACAACCGCAATCACGCTTCTCCAGAAGCTTCATAAATAAGCTAATAAGGTATTTTTATAATCGCTAAAAATGTAGAGCTGCTTATTTGGTCGAAATTTTGCATGGATAATTAGTAGTAGTGTCATAAGCTCCACAAAAATTCGGCATATCCGTAATCTATTATGTATTATGCTTGATTACGTGGGGAGAATGATTACAACTCAAATTTTTAAATAAATAATATGATGCTTTTAACATAAAAGGATCGCATAAGGTTACTGTTTTTGCGTGTGCGCGTCATAACGCCGTTGTTGTTGTGTCATAAGGTCCACAAACAAATGATAACGCCGAAGAAGGCTTATACCGTCAAAAATAAATAATAAAATAATAATTCTAAATGAAATACACAACAATATAATTTTTTGTTCCTATGCAGCTTAAAAGTCTACAACTTCCAATAATTCAGTGTGGAAAAACTCTTTGTAATGGAGTATATTTGGACTCTCTGCTTTTATTGAATTCGCTCAAGTGTATGTCTACCGTTCAATTACATCGGAACGTCCAATAAAAGCGGTCTTGGGCTAACCCGAGTTGCGTGTAAATCTCTAGTGTAGTAAGATATAGAATTAAATTCTTCTAACGCTTAGCCTAGCAGGACCCTCGAAACTTATTGGTCCCTCGCACCGAATACGAAAACTCAACAAACCAGTATTAACAATACGCTTAGCCTAGCTCGATTATAAAACTATAAAACTTGATGATGAGTCTGACTACATATACGAGTCGACCGGATATCGCTCGGCCTCCTCTAGCATGTGCCGGAAATCAACGGGCACTGGCTGGGCAACGTTTCCGGTTGCTGGTCTGCCGGGAACATGACCGTTCATCATCTGGGCGGGATGCTTTCCGCTTCCCAAGGCACTGCCCCGGTTCTTTAGGTGCCCGTTCATCATGCTCACGTGGTGACTAATTGTGGGCACCGCCCCGGGCACATTGGTCTCCAAATCGTGCAGAATGGCATCTGTCTGCTCATTGCGCATCATCTGGTCGCCCAGTGGAGCCGAGTCATCCGGATTATCGCCTTGGTTCAGCAGCCGTTGAATGTGACTCCGAATAAGGCGCTCGAATTCCCGCTGTACCGACGGACTATCCGTATCGCCATCGACCTGGAGAGTAAATCGATGTAAACATGTTGGCCTTCAGCTTCGGCCATATACTCACGATCTGCAAACGATTGCTGGTGTCCAGAATCTTTAGCATAGGCAGGGTCTGCTCGCGGAACAGCTCCAAGCGCCGGCGGAACGAGGACACTGTGTCATCTATGCGTCCCCTGCCCAGTTGGAGTTTCGAGCAATCAAGCAGGATAATGGGCGGGCGTTGCTTGTACTGTGGGATAGAAAGGCAGTAATTAGAACCTTTGTAGTAAATTCCAATTAAATTTAAACTTGAAAAAATAATAGACTCCAAGTTACTTAGTATAAATTACCTTGTTCTCGAAGTACTTGACTTGCTGCAAATTCCTTGGATAGCCATCTATGATGATACCAGTTCTATCCCGCAACAGGCGCAGGTTGGTCTCCAGCAGCTGATTCAGCGACTTCTCCGGCGCCATATCCCCGGCGGCCAAGGACTCCTTGACGGCATAGCTCTCGGTGTTGGCACGTGGTGCTGAGTCCGTGATGTTGCGCAAGAGGCGACCGACACTGGAAGAGCAAGGTTGAGATTCAAAAAGGTAACATTAGGGTCAGTTTAATATAAAGGTGTCTGTGGCAGACCTGATTAAATCATAACCCACCTAATGTGTGCCCAGCCAGGGTTCAGACCAACGGCTTTGAGACAGAGCGTGGCCTTGTTGCTGCCCGGACCACCGATTACCCAGATAATGGGCGGTAGACCCGCCTCATCCGAGCCCGGTCGCAACTTTGGCTGTTTGGTGACGACGACCCCGCTATCGTCATCCGCGCTAGTGGTGTCCACCTTCGAGGCAGCCACCGCCACGTTCCGGCCACCGTCGCTCCGATCTAAGGCCAAGTCCCTGGCCAGAACGGTGCCGGTGGTATCGGTGTCGGTGGTGCTAGCCACGTTGGTGGCGCTGCCTTCTGCAATTTGAGTCGCTTGTTGGGCTTGACTTGGAGCGGTGTCAACGCTAACTATACTGCCGGGTATGTCATGCACCCCTCTGCCCATACCTGTAACTCCGTTCATGACCGCCTCTTGGTTCTCGAGGGTGCTGAGTATGTCGAGGACAGCGGTGCGAAAGTCTTTGTATACCTCTGTGGGAGCACGCTCGCCATTAACCTGCCGACGAAATTGGCAAATCTTTAGTTATCTTCAGTTCATTATTCATTCTTTCAGCGGTTTATTTGTCCATTTCTGCTATTTATTATATTTAAATAAAGATGAAGTCATACTTACGGCCAACAGCATGTCACTTTGATCAAAATAATCAGCGACTGGCATCACATTTTTAAAGAAATTTTCCAATTCCATTTTGGCTAAGGAGAGTACTACATGACCTAATTTGGCCCCGTAATCGATTTGCTTCTGTAGAACCGATTGACGCCAGGATATTAGAATCACGCCATTCACGACTTGTATCTGGAGGTGAGAACAGGAGGAAGTCAGAGAAGAGATTACATTTGAGACACGGCCCCAAATCTTCTTCGGCAAGAATGTCCCACTTCATAAATTATAGGTCAATATGCTATAGTTAACGTCTTGTGTGTACGTGACCGGCTACTCGGAACTTCCCAAGTACCGTTTCTAGGGCCAGTTCTGTCCAATTAGCACTCGCATATGTAATAGACAGTGAATGTGAATGTGGCTGCAAATCCATGGGAATTATGGCCGAATAAACACACTGACGGCGACCCATTTGCCAGTTAATTAGTTCAAATAGCTCACCAGCAATTTACTGGGCAAATAAAGAGTGCGGCAACAGAAAATGGCTTCATAACAAATAAAGGACTCGGTGGGAAGACAGCGCAAATTGGTCGGACGAGTGGAAAGAAATTACCTTCTCCGAGTACTCGACAACGTCGCGCATGGAGCGTGGATATCCCGATATCAGGTATGCTTTGGCAGCTGGAGCCATTTTCATTTCCAACATCAGCACCTCGGTGACTGTTTTCGACGATAATTGCGAAAAGTCCTGCATGTCTAAAGAGATAATATACAAACCAATAAATTAGATAAACAAACTATTTAAATGTATCCCTACTAATTATACAAAACGTGCTTATTATAAATACTAATAATTCTTTGATATCACGCTGAATTCTGATCGGTGTCAGACTTTACTGAAGAGCTCCACAGTAAATGCGAAACAGACTTTATAAACAATACTGCTGCAGTTGTCTTTTTAACAAACAATCTGTGTGAACCGACGCAATATTTATCGATTTCTGTGGGTTCAAATTAGCTTGCCTATGACCTCAAGATAGGAAAAACACTCATAACTTATAAATGAAATATTCCAAAATTCAAACAACACAAAAAATAAATACAAATATATATTTATTAAGTTATGTTGCTTGATTAATTTCGAAATTTTATTTTACAAAGTGGGAAAAGTGATTGCAAAAGGAATCTTTGTGAAATGCTTCAGTTACCTTTATGAAAAATAAAACACCTTTCATATCAGTTTTAATACAAGTATCAATACGAACTAACTATTTAAGTATTAATTAGGCTATTTTATAAACAATTCACTATTGCTACCATCAGAGTTTTTTAATAATCTTATTTTTAAAATCAGTTCTAAGAAGCCACACCAAATAAAAATTAGGAATAAATAAAATACTTACTTTTAAGTACTTGGGGTAATTATAATTGTATAATCTTACCATTTCCCATTGCATATTGCTGCAGCAGATCCATCATATTAATGTGCGTCACTCCCCGTCGCTCCTGCATGAATGTATCGCAATGGGTGACCTTGCCACTACCTGGGCCGCCTAAAACAAATATCACTGGCACTTTGGGCGGATCGAATTTGATTTTTCCAGCATTTTGCATATCGATAGCGCCGACATTGGCAGAACCCAATCTTCCCGCCGCCGTGGCGGCCTCCAAGTCCCCAGCATTTTGGGCATTCCGATTCCGTGTATGACTCCAATCGTTGCCTTGTTCGCCGGTATCTTGTGCCGCGCTGGCATCTGCAAAATGATATGTTTATCAAGAATTAACATAATCTAAATGTATTTTATTTAGGATAACAATTAATATTACAAGGTC
The DNA here is from genome assembly GCA_008042475.1 of Drosophila kanapiae. NCBI lineage: Eukaryota > Metazoa > Arthropoda > Insecta > Diptera > Drosophilidae > Drosophila > Drosophila kanapiae. The sequence goes on from VNJM01003258.1 coordinate 12,441, forward strand.
GAGTGTTAGCCAAAGAGCAAACAAGTTTGAGCTACCTTTTTGCCACCGAGAGCTCTTATACAATTGGGACGTTAGAGAGATATATGTATCTTTCAGTAGCTTTCTGTTTTTTTGTAGAAATTGTCCTGATATCTGCATTGATGTTTTGGTAATAAATATTTCAGTTTTGTCTTTCATAATTTGTGATATACACATATTTTAATGATCGTACTATACTGATCTTATAAACCAGAGGAGTCTTATACAAGTAAACCCTCTTTTATATAAAAATGGCTTACCCTTAAAGGTTTTTAGTCATATAATTTAAGCCAGCGAAGAACTCATTTCTGATCCTATTAAGAATATATATTCATGGTATATTCATGGTCATCATCAAGAGTCGAGATGATCTAGAAATTTTCTTTAGTCCGTCCGTAGAAAACTTTGGAAATTTAAGTAATTCTATTCAATTCAGATATATCTTTTATATAAAAAAAACACGAAATGTTCGCTTTAAATATAAAAATGTTTTATACACCTTCAGTTAGGTTTGTTTTCCATTTAACCACCACAGATTGATTTCCAATTAATTCGAATTGATTCAATAGCAAGCTGCTGAATACCCTTGCAGCCTCGACCTTCCGAAGTTGGCTCCCTTTTCCTGTTTTATTTCTGTGCAAGAGCAACAGTTGACTCTCCGCTAGGGCACAGCCATTGCTCGACCGGAAACCGGATGTGTTGGCAAGTTAGTGCGAGGAATCCCGGGTCCGGGTTACGTGCCAAGTCGGCATTAGCCAGCGTTCAAAGGGGCGGAAGCAATTTGCCAGGAATAGGAAATTAGTGTCAGAAGCACACGCACTCGACAGGGGAGCGAAAAACGGAGCAAATCGCGAAACACATCATTAAAACATGTTAAACAATTATTTAATTGTATGGCAACCGTGTCTAGTATGGTATGGCGTCACCGCTGAATTCATTCATGGAAAATCAGCTGCGGTCTGGCGATTCTATAGCTTTCGATATGTACCCCAACTCTCATTAGTTCCCTCCTGCCTGTAATTTCCCTTTTTTCCCCCTAGCCACTCGTTTCTTTGACATTTTTATTGATTTTTCTGCAGTTTTATTTAATTGACATGTTTTGTTATTGTTGCTATCCTTTTCCGGCGCGGGGTTTCCCATTTCCACTCCGTTCTCGTTTTCCTTTTGTTTTTGTGAGTGACGCGCATTTCAGGATTTATGTGTAATGTGTGCTGGCTTTTGGTGGTCAACGTACATGTCCAAGGACCTGACAGCCTTGTGGACAACGAGCCCAAGTTCCGATACAAATTATAGCGTTGGGCAAGGTCTCGATTTTGCTTTAACGCCGCTTTACACGAATAAAAGAGTATCCGTATATAAGTTTTGGTAACTTGTATATACTGTCGAACTCATATATACATACAATATACCAAATATATATTTTATATAATCGTATTGTCCAAGATAATGGTTTTTGGCAAATGCATTTTCAAGCTACTGATTGCTGTAATTTCAATTTCAGCTGTCCCTTGAATTGTGGACAATTGAATATGTCACTGAGATTTAATTAGCTGGTGAATTGTGGTTTTATTCTAGGTATTTATCGAGTCCACCATCTTAGGGTTTAAATCCCCTTAAAAATATGTCTTAAAGTATTCACTTCAACTTTTAAGGTGATTGGATTCTGTATTAAATAGTTTGTAGCTTAATTTTAGAAAACTCTTTATTAGATTTTAAATCCGTAGAGAATTCATTAATGAAAATATGTAATTTGAGCGCGTATACAAATTGATAAGCCTACAAATGCATTTTTTTTATTTATATTGATTATATTTACATTTGACAAATAATTATTGTTTGTATGCGAAAAGTATGCTGCACAAAGTTCGGATAACCATAAACCTCAGTCTAGAAGTATGTCGCAGAAAACAAGATATTAGAATTCTAACTATGCAGCTAACTCTCTAGCTCCGTCATCTAAAATTCATTGCCACAAAAACTAATGAAAAGTTGTGTAGTATAAGTAGTCCCCCTGGCGTGTTCGGCCAGCGACTCATTAGGGTTCTTTTTGTTATCTTTTGGCCGTGGAGAGGCATTGCTAATCTTTGCTTACAGATCTCCCGAACGGGACACATTACTCACCTGTGTCTAAACAAATACCCATTATCCATTCGGTGGCCAGTATAGCTGAATTTTCGCAATTGTGTTTTCCCAAACGCGCCCGCCCGCGTGCACTCTCACTCGCACACAAAAAGGAGTTTTGTATTTTAAAAAAATAGATGTATTGAATATATATTGAGTTTTCGCCAAAGTTCTAGCCGAAAATTGATGGAATTCCACAAATGTTTTGCACTCTGCAACTGAGTCCGTCCATGGCTACCGCGCGGCAAGTATTCCTATGTACCCTATGTGTATATTATAAATTTGTGTACATTTATTATTGGTATCTCTGGGATACTTGTTCTCGCGTTTTATCGTCGGCAACACGCACCACAACGAACTGCATGACGTTGAGGGTTTTATGTTTGGGCCTCTGATTTCGACTCGTTTCCGCTGGGTTCTATTCTGTTTTGATTTCCGCGGGTTCAACAAACCGGGGTAGGTACGCCTCGACGAGCGTCCGAAACGAAACTGAGTTTCGAAATTGACAAGGGACTCGGTTTTTACCTCGACGAGCCGATTCACCTGGTCACTTTGGTTGCCCGGCGCGCGTTTCCAATTAATGAATACTTTATGAGTTCCAGCAGTTTCCTGGCCACCACTCGTATTCACATGCGATTCCAGTGGCGCGTGGGTGGGTTCACCCGTGGCTTGCCCCGTGGTCCGCTGGAAGTTTCACGCACGGCTTTAGCTCCTTACATCCTTGGAGCGTTTTCACCACCCTCACCCAAGCGCAACCTCAAATCCCAGCACGCCGCACATGTCCGTGTCATTCATGGGCCGCCATTTGTTTATGCGCTCCAAACAAAGTGCCCGGTATCCTGAGTCCTGTGTCCTGGAGCCAGCAGTGCGTTTCTCACACATACGGCTTCCACCAGCTCTTTAAAACACTTTCCATGTCTCTGCTGGCTGTCTAGTGTCCTGGCGTGCTGGTGTCCTGTCGCCTATGTTGATTGTTGTTGTCAATCCAGGCTTTGTTTTTATAGGTGTAAATAAAACCTCTGACTTGCAACTGTTCAAGTTGAGAGGCGAAATGGAAATCAGTGCGAACGGAAAAATAGTCACATGTAGAACTGGGGCGGAAAACATTATCGAAATACTGAGCTACAAAAATTATATATCCGAGATAAAATTTGTTTATTTTGAGAGTATTAGAAGAGAGATATAAGAGTAAGTATTTGTAGTTCAACAGCAAATAAATGTAAGAATAATATACGATTTTTTTGAACACCAAACACATTTAATGGTGCTCCAAAAATCACAAAGGGGCTTAGAACCCTTAAAATGGTATACCAAGTTCACTGTAAATTTGTTTTCTAAAATATAATAGTTTGCAGAGTAATTTGAAACACTTTTTTCCGCGCTTTGAAAACCTACTTGATTTTTGAAGAGCGGTAAACATTAAGAAATAAATTAAAAAAAAAAAATAAACCCCCTTTTTAAATAAATCAGACCTAAAAGCACATCCCCCGGTATACTAGGAAAGTGTTCCGCTATCATGAGTCTACTACTTACTATATGATAGGTGTCCATTCTGAAGCAATTTCACGAGCTTGATGGCAGCAAAATTGCGCAATCATCGCGCCGTACAATGGCTTTGGGACCTAAATTGAAAAATCCCTAAGGAAGGATGGAGCGATGGAGTGGTTACGTGATGTGCAGGAATTTCCGAACAATGAATGGGAACTGGAACACTGGGCTATGGGTGAGCATTCAATTAATATTTCACACCCTTAATTGGCCGGAATTATTTATTTTGCCTGTAGTTGCTGTCGACTTTAGAAGGAGAAGGGTAATTCCCCGGAGCATAGACAGCTGTCAAAATTTTCAAAATGTGTTCAATTAAAATTCAATTGGGTCCTTTTTTTTGGTTCTTCGAAGCTCGAACAGTGCGGGGGCATTGGACACGCTGGGACATGGGACAAGTTGATTAGGCCCGGCAAGGACATGGAAGAAGTTCAAAGCTCAAGGAAACTTCATATCGATCAAATTGGTCTCATATCGATCCGTGGACAACCACAGATGCGACGCCTAATTTGTTGGAATTTGTGACATGTCATGTGCCGTCGACACAAGGACAGCGGCAACAACAAGAATAACAACTTCCGAATCGAACTGAAACCAGCGATTGACATTGACACCCACACCAGGCCAGACCGGGTCAGACCAGTCCAGTGGGACCTGGATATTCAACTTATGCGTAAAGTAAATCCTTCGCAATGACCAGCGGCGACCACAACAGGCCAGCAACGCGCTCGTGTCTCGTGTTCGTCCTTGGGGCTGTTGGGCGGGTCCTTTGGTTATTAAATGCCTTTTCAAACTTAATTAAGGCTACGCGTTTTGGCCAACGTGTGTACACAACTTGGGTGCAGACGGGTGCGGTCAACTTAGGGTTAAGCAATTCGAATCGAACATATGTGATTAAGGCTAAGGGGCCGCTTTTGTTGGCGACGAAAGCTGTTAACGACGGAAAGAGATGAAGCTTACCTCACCCTGACATCCCCTAATTTAAAAAATCATACAAATTAATAACTTATTTGTGCTAAGGACAATAAATATCCTCCCATAAACGAAGCGAAGTAGCAAGAAATGTACTCAAGAAAAACTCTGCGAAATAAAAGATGAGGTCAATTTAATTAAAAAAAAACATTGCGTTCAATAATTTAATCGTGGTTTTGGGACAAGGACCCCGCAATAAAGACAGCAAAATATTTAATAAAGGAAATGCAAAATAATAGAGGGTAAGACTAATCATCTTTGTACTTTAAATAAATATATTGGTTTCCTTTAACCATAAATGATAGATGTTACTGATTTTCGTTCTGGAAAAACTAGGAAGATTTTAAGATATTAGTACTAACTAGAATATATTAAATTATTTAGTGAAGAACTCGAATTTGAATCTATATATACCTATATATCTCTGCAGCAGTTATAAATAGTTTTTCCCTTGCCGGAATTTGGCCTCGCTGTCCTCGCTGGTTAATGGTATGTCCTTCAGGGCCTATTTGGGCTAATATAGCCATTCAAATGTGATTAGGGGCTTGAGTAAAATATTTACAGATCTCATACCCGGCTTGTATTTTTCTTAGTGCATTCGTACTCCAGGCCATCCCAATGTGAAAGCTATTAATTTTTAATTATCAACTGTAAAGTTCCCAGAGGCGGGCGTGTCAATCAAATAGAAAACCCGAAGGCTGTTGGGCACATTCATGTTTTTCTCTTTGAACTTTCAACTGTCTGAATTTTTGATAGTTCGATATTTTAAAAAGTTGTTTTCTGTTTGACTATAAATATTGATTCGCCATAAGGACACCCGCATCATTGATGAAGATGGTTACCTCGAAGGATTCCACAGAACGAATTTATTCACTTAACCCGAATCAATAAAATATAATATCACTGGTCGTAATGCTACAGCTGAATGTGACTAATTGCTAGAGTCTAAATAGAGCATAGTCTTAGCTCTTGTTTGCCATCTCCCCACTGGGAGAGTAGGCCTGGTTCTCGTATCCGGCAAAGTTCCCCAGCACCATGGAGATGCGAGAGGGCGAATGCTGTATTCCGTTTCCAGACTTGTCATCCGGTCCGCTGGACATTCCATTGCCCTTGCCGCTGCTAGTGGGCAGTACAAAGTTGGCGTTGCGACACCGTCGATACAGGAAGAGTCGCAGCTTGAAGAACCCAAAGAGCAGGACATAGATGATGCAGGACAGGAAGAGCACACCCACAACTGTGATGAAGGCACTCTCGGGATGGCTCCAATCGATCACGTGATAGATGTAAGGCTTGCCTTTCCTAAATCAAAAATTGTAACGAATTAAATTGTTATCAATAAAAGAAATGCACACTTACTTGTTAATGCCACCGCACAAATGGTAAATATACGAGAAGATGGCAAACACAACCCCAAATAATACTGGCAAAAATATGTGCAGCAACCTCATGGGATGTGCCACGATCCACAGATCGATGAACATGCAGATCGAGTTGAAGGCGTGAGTTAGCACATTCGTAGCGTCCAAGTTATTTTCATTAGCTGAAAAACACTCAAATAAGTCAGATATAATGCGGATTTCACTTCCAAGTACTACCCACCATCGTACAGAATCCCCCAGTAGATAATGGTGATGACAATAGATAAGACCAGAGATATGATGTGCATGCTCCAATAGACTCGAAAGTAGCTGAAGGAACTCTTGACACTCAAGAGTTTATCTGCAAAATAGAAAATGCAATTTTGGGGCTAGAGACATTCCAGTTGCAGTTTGTTACAACTTACCCGCATATTCTGGGTGATAGTGCCAAACGGTGACTAGCACAGCGCCCAATAGGTTCGTCAGCATACACATCCAGATGCCCCAGTTGGTCATGTAGATAAAATATAGCCAGTAACTGCTCTCGTCATCTGTTTCTGGCCACATTGAAGTGATGACGACAACCACAAAGAACAAGCCCATGAACCAGCGGTAAAATAAATACGCCATACTCTTGGAGCATGTTTGCCACTAGAACAGGTTGAAAATGTTAATAGTTGGGATTATTTTGCTACCAAGTAAAATGGCTTATGGCGAAGGGAATAAGGGTTACAGCTTCATACATATTATAGAAATATTTATTTGTGGAAATACGGTCTCTAACATTGAATGCAATTGAATATTTTTTTTTTTTATTCCTATTGAATATTCATAATCAGTTTTCAGTCAGTTGCAAAGTTGGAGAACTTTGAAACCTTAATACAAAAGGTTTTTTATTTTCTTTACTGATTTTTGTCATACAATGAAGCTTCTCTAAATTGATTGCACCAATCGCATGTTTAAAATATTGCTTTCTTGACGGGGTACAGAGTTTGTAACGGCAAGCTGCTTATGAATATTTCAATAGTTTCATTTACAATGCAGGAGCAATCGGTGTACCGAAGTCAAAGTGTACTGTCATATAGCCGCTTGTGTATGTACTTTTGTAACCCTCTCTATTGATACTGTGAATGAAAGAGTTTATTAAATATTCTCAAGGCAAGAGATACGAAATGGACAAACGCCCATTGTCTTTTACCATTGGATGCCTCAGGGCGCTATGAGCCACTTGACAGTTTTCACAGATGGACAAAACAGAGGAACTTCTTTTGGAAAAACCCTTCCTTTTATTTTAAATCACACAAGAAAGTGTCTTATATTTTACAGAACATTATTGAGTACTTTATGCATATACAACATTTAAATAGAGGTTTGAATAGGCATTATGTATTTTATTTTGCAATACTGTGCTTAGTTTCTAAATCTTTTTAATGTAATCTTCACAAGTCTCTCATAGCCAAAGCACACCTTGTTAACCTCGATGCGGACACTGGCCAACACTTTAAAATACCCATCATGTACATTGACCCGCGCCCCGAGTGCAACTCAAATACGAAACCAAATAAACACCTGCCCAGTTGCGTGTCTGCGGTAGGCGTTTCTGTTGTAGGCCCAAGGACGCGGCTATTTGTACTGTCATCGAACTATTTAAATTGTCCCATTCCCGGGTGCAATCCTTACCTGCGACTTGACGAAGTCATCGGGCGCGTTGTGATCGAAGCCGCAGCTCTTGCGCTGGAACTCCTTCTTCACCGGATGCACGATCACCTGGAGTTTGCTCATCTCGGTGGCTTTACTAACGATTATATCAGTGTCTGAATAATCCAACTAGATCTTATGCAACCAGTCGATGCATGCAACTGTGATTCTCTGTAAGTTACGCAACTGAATCCGTTTCCAACGGTGCCATTCTCTTCGCACGATTCTTTGTTTAATCAGAATGTGTTGAGGTCTGGAATAATAAGTGAAAAGAGGTATTTTATTGGATATAAAGGATTGAGTATAAATCTTCTATGGTTTAACATAAGCTAAATGTAGTTTGCTACTGAAGTGTATAATTTAAATTTAATTATTAATGTAATTATTCATAGCCATAGATAATTTTTTAGAATTTCATTTCTGTGAGTATATAATATAATAAAGTTGCTACATATGAGATACAAAGTTTAGATTAGGACGCAGAATAAGAATGTGACAGCACTTGTGAATGCCAGCAGGGGCCGGGCAGAGAAATTTGCGGACTTTGAGAATCACCACACTAGAGTGTACATTTTACTCTTCTAGATTAAATATTAAGATAGATTTTTCTTGGCATTGCTTATACATTAATATAACAAAGAATTTTTCGGATCTTAGTAAGCCGCGTTTTAAAAGTTACTGCCCAGACTTGCTTTTCTTCATAACACATACGTATTATTCTCAGTATCGTCAAATACGACTATACAAACAAGTAATATTTCAGAAATATTAAAAATACACATTGAAATTTATTTTGGTCGAGATGGAGTTCGCTCGAAAACTTATTAAGCCTGTCTGGCGTCCTGTGGTATACGGTAAGTAGGGCCAAGAGCGAAATTAACGCAGTATCGAAACCTATATTATATCCGCCATTGCCTTTGACAGCGGTTCGTCCCTATTGTGAGAAGCCGCGACTATTGCACGATTTTCCAGTTGCCAAGGTCCAAAGCGGAAAGTCCAAGTACATGATGGCCAACGTCTACATTCACGGAGAGATGCGCAGTGCAAAGCAAGTGATCCGTACCGACGCCAAAGCCAAGTACCACCGTAAGTTGGTTTCTATCCACCGATCTCGAGTCATTTGGCTTTTTGCAAAGTGCACGAAACTCAGCAAGCATCAGAAAGGCCGAATGGCTCGGTGCCCTTAAGGGCACAGTTTGGGCAGCTCTGCTATAATATACGGCTAAACTCAAATACCAAATCCTTTTCAGTTGACGTCTATGACGAATTGAAAAAGGAAGCCGAGGGCGTGGGCTTGTGTACCCAAGGGCTTGGCGGGGGCTACTTGGTCCACGACAAGGAAAAGAAATACATTAAGCTGTACGGGAAATCCCAATCCCTGGGCAAGGCCGATCACGAGGCTGCTAAGGAGTTATTGCAGTCCCTGTACTCCGATCACAAGATCGATGCCGAATCTGGCGGCATGGAGCCCTAAGTGCGCCCTATTAACTTGTTTTTTGGTAATATATTTCGGCATGCGTTTGTATACTTCCTGATGCTAATTGTTCTAAATTAAAATTGGATAATTCAGTTTCGCAAAAATTATTCAAAGTGTAGTTGTATTTTTCCCCTTGCTTTGGGCAATACAAAGCTTAATAAAAAAATTCAGATAATATTATTGCTATCACTAAGAGCCGTATTCTACCCTTACTGACAACGTGCCTAATAGCTATCTGTGCGAAAAAGATAACTAGATAAACTTATCGTAGCAAGTCCATCTCATACCACCCTAAGATTTATCTGAATGTGAAAGAATATCATGGTGCTTTTAACCGTGTTGTTTATTGTAGTAAATCACACATTGTGCCACAGAGATGTTTTGGTTATCGAAACCGCTTGGCTATCGGAAATAAGGTGTTTTGTTTCGGATAAGATTTGCCACGGAGTCAATACTAGCTCGTATACTTACACGATAGCAAATCGAATTTTCCTAGGGAAAATTCTTGACAGGGAGGGTAAAACGCGGTCCTAAGTAGACCTCCAAGGTTTAGCCAATGCTTTTATGCACACTTAATTTTCCTCAAATTTTCCCTCCCTCCATTTTCATCCAACGGACTTTGGCAACCAGAAGGCGTTACTAAACTTCCTTGGCTTTTGGGACTGGGCATGCGCAACCCCAAGTCGTGACCCAGACAGAGACAGGTTAGTAACTAATGTGCAATGTGCGAAACGCAATTGCGAAGCCAAACGAGCTGGGCCTAGTAGTCTGCTTAATCGCGCTAATAATGCCACTATTGTACGACTATTTATATAATTAAACGGAGAGCTGCGATGGGGTTGGGGTGCCATCATTTATGTATCAATTTACCAGATAGTTCATTCGCTTCGTCGAGCACTCAGTGAATAATTATTCGCTTCACCACTGATGAGAGAAGCCCTAAGCACTTTACTACGAGTTCTATGACATTGGCCGGCCATTAATTGCAAATATAAAAATATTCACTCGCGCAATAAAAATATATTCACTAGCCCACTAAGGTCGAACATGAACAAAAACAGAACCCTGGCTTGGCCTATTGGGGTGTAGGTCGGGCACCGAAAGACCAGAGTAATGAACAAAGTACTTGGGCTCTGAGGCTATCTGTATGATACGCTCTGACGAGAGAAGTATGATAAACAACTTGATTGTTGTGACTATATAACCTTGAGCGGCCTGGTCGTTTCTGATAGTCATATCATATCCGCCGTGTGGAAAACGAGAAAAACTGCACAGGTTAATTGCCGAGAAGATATAAACCTGGACAGAAATAAAACAAAGGTCTGGCTGAGGTCGAACTTTGAGCGTACGAAGTGCAATACCTTAAAATATTTAAGAATTAGAAACAATAATTTATAATTCGAAACTACACTCCAGTTACTTAATTAGATATTTTCGTTCATTGCAATCGATTGGTGCTGAGCGATTAATTTGTAGCAAGTGCTATTGGCCACAGCTGTTCCGTCTGTAACTCTAGACCCTGACTTCAATATAGTCATCATATTCACGGCAATTTCGTTGGTTATACAAACACCAGGCCATACGCGCCATAGCTAAAATTACTTCTCCAGAGCCATACTCTGATATAAACATTTTCGAGTGCGATGTTCAATGTCCCTGAACTTGCACGAGCGGCACGCTAATGAAACTTTTAAGCGAGAAACCAGGCAGGTGGCCCAGTCAGCCAAACAACTCCAAGCCTTCTATGTACCTTGGTGGCCAAGACAATTTGGAGTCTCTTTAGTGTGCATTTTATTTACACGCTTTTTCGGCTGTCGCCTGTGCTACATTTTCGTCAACAAAAGAGAAGAGAAACCCGCATTAAACATATGTTCACAGTGCGTTTCAAAAAGGCAAGCCAGCTCAGCTATTTTCAGTCAGTTTCGAAGACTTTAATCCCGCCTGTTAAAATACTTAACAAGTTTTAAAAGTTTAACGAGACGTTATCAGAACTGGCATCATTACTTGCCAGATTATTTTCAATGCAAGACTTTAGTCGGTTAGCTTAGTTAACTTATTTGAAGAAACCAGGCCATTAGCTTGGAAACGCACTGTAGCCAACTAATATATAGGTTTATGGCTCTTGAGGTTGTACCACATTGAACCGAAAAAAACTTGTTGACCTTTACAAGCTGTGTAAATAATTTTTCGTCTCGAATGCTGTCAAACAGCTCGGGTGAATGGCAGTCGAAGAGCCAATCTTTAGGTTCCCATATTATCCACCGCCCCATCAAGAGCCCGCAGACGATTTGATAAGACACGTCAGCCACTGGCTCAGTCCTATTAATTCACAATCTTTTCAATCACTCTAAAAGAAAGTGAAATCAAGAGTTCAACGCCATGGAAGCATTTCTTATGTTAATGACAAAAGCGTAGCCAACACAAACTTTCTTATGGTTTTCAAGTGGATGTCCAAGAGGTTTCAGCCAAAGACCGGCCAAATATCGTCATAAAGATTCTCGAGTCTTTTACAGACACTGGCAGACATTAATTAGCCAATTGCTTGATTGGGTATAATATGTACATAATAAGTTAATTGGTAATGAAATCGCCATAAGGCGGTGCTATAAAGAGTCAGGAAGTTTCTCTACCAGCGCTCTGCTCACACCGATAGCGTAGGCGTTGGTATGCCGTCGGTAAAGACAGCACGGTCTAATATAAATTAATAAAAGAATACGAATAAAGTCCATCCCATGATATGTTCTAAAGTTTTATTCTCTGTTATAAAATAAATCCGGTTTTCAAGCAAACCCAATTGGAGGATTGAACGAGGTCAGTTATTGTATATGAGGTGCCAATAATTAATTAACGAATATGATCAGTAAGCGGAAGAGAGTAAATATTTAGAGTGTTAATTATCACATAAACATTTGTGAGAATATAAACATAAACCAATGTTAATGGTCCAGTTCTCCACAACTGAGGTTTCTCACCCAGCCGCGTAAGCCATAGAAAAAAATGCCGACTAACTAGTTTGCTAATAAATGCCGGTTAATTAGATAACAGTAATGATTTTATGTGTATTCAAACCCACGTTTGCACACTTTACTTGGCTAAGCTCACCTTCAACTAATTGCAGGCGGGCAGTCGAGTATGAATAACGTTTTGGCCGAATCCGATTTGCCGCTCCTTGGAATTGTTTTCGTTGTTGTTGGCAGGAAACTTATAATCGTTCACTTAGTTCGGTTTTTCATTAACGCTTTTTGGGGACGTGCCTAAAATTTCAAGCGTAACGTTCAGTCCAATGAGCCAATATATATGCAAAGCTAAAACCATCAGAGTAGAAACTCAAGCGTAATGTATGTACATAAAAGAACCTACATTTGCATGGAACCACTGAGGAGGTACGAGTTTTATTCTTTTATTTATTTGTGTACATTTAGGCAAAACCTTCAAGAATTACTTTAAGTAAAACGAAAAACGTCTCAAAAAAACGACAATACGAAGAAATCTTTTGTATAAGACTATATTCTTTTATTTATTTGTGTACATTTAGGCAAAACCTGAAAGAATTACTTTAAATAAAACGAAAAACGTCTCAAAAAAACGACAATAAGAAGAAATCTTTTGTATAAGACTTTAGATATACAATAAATAAAATCTTTTCTCTGGAATTTCCTGTCCATGGCCTAGAGAGATATTAATAAATATTTATACTTAGAACTTGTCAACCTTTTGTTTGCAAAATTAATTAAGTGCTTGGATAAAAGCCAATTCGTATTACAAAGTCTGCTTAAATAAAGATTTGCAGAGAGACTTCAAGTGATTTTGCAAACAAATATTGCCAGGTGCGAATGTTGACTAGTTGTTAGGAGAATCCCGTCCCATAGCTAATTGCTAATTACTGCTCTTGCTTCACGTTTATTAGTTTTTGACTATTTTCAAAATTTTTCACAAATTTGTTTCTGATGAAAATTCTACACTTTAATGCTATACACTTCATTGGGCTTCGGCAGACATAAAAACATTGCCTCGATAGATCTTTCTTCACATTTTCAAGCTTGCCAAATAGCAATTTTTTGCCTGAAATTATAAACGCAGCTCGGCTTGGTCTGGATTGTCTTTTATGTATTTTTGGCCCGATGGTGGTAATTTCTATTTGGGTCACCACAGCAACGGCAACAACAACTTTGCATAACGGTATCTAGTCGTTTTCGAGTTTGTTTGCTGTGCTGTGCGCCTTGCATTTTTGTTCAGTTTCTGTGCTGTCTTTTGTTTGGCTTATCTGACAGCAACAACAGCACTCCGCGTTCACGCGCCAATGCACAAGAACATCCAGCGGGCAGCAACAACTTTAATAATACTACAAACTATTACTAAGGAGAGACACGCACCGAACGCTTGAGAATTGAAGGGAGCGGAACTCGAATCACGACTTCTCATAGCGAAGCACGTACCGCGAATGATCGTGGCTTTCTGCGGTGGAGCTACTGAGGCTCCGAGGCGCAGAAGCGGCTGCTGCGGCGCCGACGTCGACGCAGCCAGGTGCGCCGGCGCCGACGTCGACGTAGCCAGGTGCTCTGGCAACCCTGTTTGTTAGTTTATGAGAGAGAGGGTCTCTCCACGTTGCTGTTGATATACACGGCGACAAATTATTGCATATTTTTAGATTATCTACTTAATATTCATCATCTGCTTTTAAGGGATTAGGGTGTACAGAAATTACTTACTTACTTATTAGGTTATGTGTACTTAGTCTATTGAATAATACTTTAAATATTTTCTCTGCTAGGCCCTTAATAATTACAAAATATCTTCTGCGATAGTTATTCACAAGTGAAACCAAAAATGACTGATCTGAATTTATAACCTAGGCCGACTTATAAATGGAATGTAGCGAATTATTTCCTGTGATAATGATCTACTGTAATTAAATTGGTAAACAAATTTAATGAACACTGATAATATTGTGCTGACGACTGCGATAAAAATAATTGCAAAATATAATACAACTTACATTTAGGGTCAAGGTTTTGACCTTTAACAATCATCAGGCTAAGCAATTGTCACATGAAAAATACTTATGTACATATGTGTAGATGCTTTTCTCCCTGTGTAGCGATATTGTCAGAACGATAAAAGAGCCATAAAACGCGATGGATGCTTGCGGCTCAGCTTTCTGCCCTCTTCTGTTATCCACTTTGGGCTTAATTACTCGTTCATCTAGGTGTGTGTTTTGTGTGTGCTTTTATTTGGCAAATGTTTGAGAGCGAAAGAAAAATAAGAGAAGTCTTGGCTGACGGTACAGTTTTGTAAAAAAAAATATATAGGAGTTTTTTACATATTTGCTATCTCCTAACGACAGCATTGAGAAGTATTTCTACATTTTAACAAAGAACTAACAACCTTAAATTATTGGTGAAAACTGGATCTGAAATCTAATTACCTTACTTACCTACAATGAATATGATGACTCACCGCTCCATTGAAAAAGCACTAAAGTCTAGGAAATGGGTTAGGGCAACTAAAATAGAATTCTGGTTACCTAATTCTCTGTGTCATTGAACCTGATTCACTTTTCTGTGGAGCTTTAACAACATTATGCTCAGCATTGCAGAATGATAAGAGAAAGGCGTCGGAAATAAATATAAGGAAAACGATTAAGCGGCATTTAAGAATTATGATTAATCCCTGTTATAAGTCATATCCTCAACCTTTATACACAAACTCATTTTGTGAAGTTCTCGACTTTTCATTTAAAATGGCGTGATTTTATGATTTCAGTCAGGCGATTACCAAGCAGCGAAAGAGTCATTTCCGACAGCCGAGTCGATCTAGGTATGTATGTCCGTCTGTCCGCTCTGTCCGCCTGTCCGCCTGTCCGCTTTGTCTGCCTGTCCGCTCTCAGTTTCTGCACTTTTAGTTATAGAACTAAATGAATAAATAATTTGCAGCTTGCGGCCACTAGTATTTAAGTCGGATCGGGCCAGATGCAACGACGATATCATAAAGCAGATAAAGATTGGTAAATTTATATGAATATATAACTTCGCTCTATATTTTTATTTTACCGAACTGAATCGATTTTTAATTTCAAATATTTCAATACAAATTTTGTCTTATTGTACTATTTAATTGAGTAACCGATTAAAATAATTTAAAGCAAATGTATAGAAAGGAAGTATTTATTTCAATAAATAAAAAAATGTTAAGTTTAATGGAAAAATTTGTTTATTAAACTAATATTTGTTTGGTAAAATGATACCCTGTAGCTAGTAATCTCTCTAGAACACAGGTATGTTTATGTAGTTACATACTAGTTTCCAGTCCCAACGCCTTTGTAAACTTCTCACGTAAACTTCTTTTATTTCCATCTTCGTTATAAGTTGTCTTGTTATATGTATGCTTATACAATTCCAATGTTATCTGAATGCATCCCATATAATGTGATGGCATTAGAGTATTTCAACAAATTTCATATTTATACTATTCAATCCATATACATAAATACATATGTAGTAACAAATCCTTTGTTTATTATCCTAACTAAACCAATTCAACGTTAAGGAACCAGATGATTAAAACTTACAATAGCAAGTACTAGACATAAATAAATGCATGCGAGTGTGTGTGTAGGAATAAAATGCAATGATGGTGATACTTATAGAGTCCTATAGAAGTGAGGCTGCTAATGAGGCCATTGTGCTCAAATGAGGCCGACTGAATGCGGGGACCAGACCACACTGAAGGCTCTGTTAAACATCCTCTTCAGCTTGTGAAGCCCGAAGAGCAGCATCCAATAGCACGTTATCAGCAGAAAGATGCCCACAAAGGTCACCAGACAACGTTTGGGTTGGTTCCAATCCAGAATGGGATACACAAAGGGATTGCCAAATCTGCAGGGAATTAGTTCACTGATCAGTATGGAAGTATGCCGAATGCGGGTGTCATTCAGTACTTACTCGTCTGTGCCTCCGCAGAAGTGATAAATGAGGGTGAAGATAAAGAAGAAGATCGCCAGACTCATGCTGTACACCATATGAAGGACCCTCAGCGGAAACGCCACGACCAGGAAGTCAATGAGCATCATCACAGTGTTCAGACCGTGGGTAATAATGCTAATAGCTGGGAAGCGCATGGGCTTGTCTGTAAAGGTCCAAATTCGTTATAATTATTCGTAAGTTGTAGGAACACGCACGACTGTACTTACTCATCTTGCCGTGGAGGAACACCCAGTAGACCGTCGATATAATCAGCGCCAGCGACAGGGTCATATTGTACAGCCACCAGTATATCTTAAGGCCCCGTGAGGTCTCCGCCTTCTTGCCGGATTCCTGCACCAGGCTCCTGGTGTTCCACAGATCGAAGTGCCAGCAGGTGACGTGCACCGCAGAGATCAGCATTGTGATTGTGCACAGCCCATATCCCCAGTTGGTCATGTAAATGAAGAACTTGCCATCGCAGAACTGAACGATCATGCACATTATATATACTCCCAGGAAGAACAGGGCCCAAAGCCATCGGTAGAGCAGGTATATTGTATTGGTCTCATTTTTTTGCCACTGTTCGGAAAAGAGGAAAAATTAGGATCGATTTATATTTGTTGTACTCTATAAATTAGGTTATACGAACAACAACACTATAACTCCTGCCTAGTGATTTTTTATGTTAATTCCAACAATATAATTTCAGCATTAAATACTTTTCTTTTTAAGTTATTCACTTGAGGTTTTTTATTAAGAGCTTAACAGAATATGCGTTGCAGTTTGAAGCTCGCTTACATTGTTGGTGGCCAGATTATTGAGCCTACTAGGGAAATTCTCATTAGTCCTTATCGCGGTCAATTATCTAACCATTATACGCTGATCTGCTGTAGCATTATGCAATATATTAATTTAAATATTCCGCACCTTTGTCCGTTCAAATTAACAAAAACAAGCCGTAAATGATTATGACACCTCCTATCACGATTTTCTGCTTATCACTCTCAATGACGTAGTAAGAATTGGGCCTGTCTAACTAGTCACACTTGGCCTGGCCTTCGAATCAAAGTCTCTGCTTACGCGTGCCTAATACTAATTAAATTAGTTTGATTTGTACTTAAATTTGCGGAAATGGAATCAGTGGAGTCGATAGATTACGCGGTCCTCCATGGATGTTTATGGGCATCGTCTGATAAGGTCTGGCTGGCATATTTATGGCGGTATGATCCAAAACAAAAATACTATCTGGTTCCTGTTTGCTTTGATTAGCTTTCTATTGGCAAAAATGTGTAATTCTTTTATGGCAGAATTCCCAGAACCTTTGCGTTGCCTTTGGGGTTAACTTTTAGGGGCGAATCGGTATTTTTCGAGTGACTCACAATGTGAATATTTAGATTAGCTGAAAAATAATTTTTAATATGATCGCGTACTCATAATGATGCATAAACAATGAGCGATTGCTCTGAGCAAAGTTCGAGATAGCTTACTTTATGAATTCTTATCGAAGTCGGTATCTAGATAGGGTAAGATTACTAATTCTTGTCCAGCCAAAACTTTTGTGCTTACTCGGGCTTTTGTAGAATTGTGGTTTAAATCTTCTAGTGTGATTTTGATATGTGCGTGTCTGGCACAACACGGTTTCGATCAATATTTATAAAAGTTGTTTATTTGCACAGCTTTCATTCATAGATTTAAGGCCAATATGGGTTACCTTTCTGACGTTGCTATAGTTTTGTCTACCCCAAGTTTATTTGTGGAGCATTCTCTACACTTCAATTCTGTATGTATGTACATCCATATGTGGGCACAGCTTTTAGTTAAGCCACGCTAATTAAATTCGAACGAATTAACATCGCAAGTACATATTATATACATATACTTGAATTAGAAATGTTATGCCTTCCCCCTTTAATTATATGTTGTATTCTAAACATTGAGCTTGCACGGTTTATGCATTACATTTGCCTGATTGACCCTTGTGGTGCTACGACGTTTCTATGACGCTTCCATGAAGTTTCTATGACACCGACAATAAATTGAACTTGCCTTTTGTATAACTTCATTTTATTATATGTATATTTCCAGTCAGTGATTTTTACTGACATTTTAAACAGAGTACTATTCCGAACATAGTTTTGGCTTACACCCATTACTTGTTTTGTTAATCTTATCAGAAATATTTTTATATTGCACTTATCTATATGTCTTTCAAATAGTTCATGTGTACGTCACTGCCTTTTTAAAACACAAACTCGGGGAATTTTGTACAAATTTCAGGGTCACCCTTCCCATTTTTGGAGGGGTTGTTCAGAAGGCATACATACATATGAACATATTTTTGTTTGTGTTCCAGGAACACGTGCCTCGTTTTCAGCTGCAATGATGTCACACTAACGGTTACAACTCCCAAACGTTAACTAATGAGACGGAGTCTTCTTTTTTTTTTTTGCTACTGCTGTTTGAACTGCATTTACGATGCCACTTGAACAGTTAAAGCACCGAGATAAGGCTGCAGTAATTAGGGGGATCTCTCCTCACCTGCGATCTGTAGAACAGATGAACGCGACTGTAAGAGAAGCCGAAGTTAGCCCGCTGCAGTTCCTTGTTAAAACATTTGCAGAAGTCGTCAAAGAGTTGCATGGTTTCATATATATTTTTGTTCGGTGCTTGTTTTAATGTATTTTATTTTATTTTGTACTTGTGCTACACTTTTATCGCGGACGGGAATTAATTTAGGGGAATTGCGAGGAGGGAGACTTCCGACGGGAGTCGCTTGTGACCGGCAACTGGCGTCGAAAACCTTTTTCGTATGACTTTGCCAGTGCTTTTGAGTTATGTTTACGACGCGCACGAGCACTAAAAGAGAGAGGTAGCGATAGAGAGAGAGAGAGAGAGAGAGAGAGTCGAGGTGGGAGAAGGAGTGCAGGAGGAGGAAGAGTAGGAGGTTCCCCGATCTTGAAATGGGGCTATTCGATTTTCGGAGTCTGGAGGCGCGCTCACTCGATCAGTCCCAACGGCGAACTGACTGATAGTTAGATCGATTCGCAACGCGATCGGAACTCGGTGATCACTCGGCGCACGATCACTTCGCACATCGGTAGCCTAACGGGAAATGAGAAAACTGACCACTGGCGTATCGGGCTTTATAGCTTGATACATAGCTTTATAGCGACATCGCCGCTAAATTCAATTAAATATGTGGAGCAGCCGCCCGCCAAAAGAGTGTCGGATGGCAGAAGCCGCCCGCTCGCTGGTGGGAACCGTTTTACACAAGATAATATTATATCAGTGATCGCTATTGACAGCTGGGTCGCCGCGACGCACTCACACATTTGTCAACATTGACCAGCACTGAACTTGAAGCCATAGAGGTCGCCCAATTAAGATGGCCATTAACCAGTACCACCCAAAAATGCGAGACTCCCAATTGCCATGCAGCACTTGGCGATCGAAATTCCGGTTGACCTACATTGTTCACTGGTGGCACAAATATACCCGTCTGGCGATAAGCCGAGTAAAAGGGTAAAAGTTCCGCCTTATCTAATACTCGGAAAGAGCTTTTACGTACTTCAAAAATCGCTAATTGGGTTTTAATTAAATCGCGCTTTAGATAACAATTATTATTAACTTTATTTCAGTATAACTCAGATAGATAAATGTTTTATACTAGGATCCACTTTATCCAAGATGTCATCTTAAAGTATGTCAAAATGCGAATAATTGCATACTAACTTTGCTTCAAAGTTTGTTACTTTCATTTTTGTTCTGAGTACTATGACGTCAAAAGTGCCAAGTTTCGATCATTTTATCAATCTTTGACACTAAGTTTTAACAAAATTATAACAAAATATTCAAACTTGATATCAGCAAACGAAACTGATTGGCCCTTTTAAGTTTATTTAAATTGACAGGAAAAATAAATAAAATAAATATTTACTTATATATAATATGTATATATTTAATAGATTAAAGGGTACTGAGAGTAAATTGGATAACTAATAATTTATTGTATTTTCGGAAAAAAATAATATTGGGACCACAAATTAAAAACAAGTCAAATTTATTGAAAATGTCATTGCCTAAGAAGGGCGTTTACGTGATAATAGCTCTTATGAATAACATTTGTTATCGCAGTGCCTTTACATAGGCTTAAAAATCCTCAGATAATGGAAAGCTGATCAGCGTTATTCGCAGAGTTATCACATTAGTCAGAAGCTGTATAAGCAACAATTATAAAACTGGTTATTTTCTGAATACATCCACTTAAGCAGGTATATACCAAATATCGCCAGGGGTATAAGGTCGGCGTATTTATCTGATACCCTGTTGAGATAGGAAAAGATCCAAACAGCCAGCTAACTCTCTCGCTCGCATATTTGCGCAATTGAAATTGGACCATTTAATAAACGAACAGCATCGATTACATATCGTCATTCCGACTAAATTATCATATCATTCCCGACATTCAATTTGGAGCCCCTCGATCGTGCGCCGGTCATAACTCATCGGAAGGGTTACGGGTTCGTTACCCCAATATCTGACCTTGCCATTGGACGACAGACGGGAACCACAGATCGAAAGTGTCGGCGGTACTTGTTGTAAAGATAGCCGTGAATCCAAATTGAAATTGGTTCTTTATTGCATAAATAAATTATAATTGAATTTTGATTTCCAGAAACACATTTCAAGTTGACACTTGCCATGATTTCTTGATTTCTTCTGCGCTGGGAATCGAGTTGTTAAATTGTCCGACTAAGAGCTTTGATTCCAGAAATATTCCAGCTGAGCGATAATTGTTTTCCTGTTTACATCAAATAGAAATCGAAGATTACTTGTTTATAAAGTTGTGGAAAATTTTCAAATATATGTAGCTCAATGGCAGTCAAGTAACTTCCACTGGAATTGAATCTTCGAGTAAACAATAGACAGCATGAGAACCTTATTTACCTTCAGAGCTCACATGAATTCGATCTTATAAGAAAAGTGGCATGACTCCAATGTTTTGTATACCTGCCTTACCTTTAACAATTTAGAGGCACCCTATATTTCCCAAAAGCTTTTTCAAAGTTCTAAAGTATTTTTCTCATTTTATCAATATTCTCAGGTAATAACACTGGTTAACAAACGGCAAACTATTGCGACAAATGGCGTTCCCAAGAAAAATCAAGCTACATTTTAAAATTTCTTGAATAATTTATATTACATAAATTAGTTCAGTATCAAAAGTCGGATCGAGCTAACCCCTTTTTTGTACAATTTAATCTAAACGTATTATGAGAAAAATTTCACAGAGATACAAGCTTATAACGTAATTTTTACAATTTACTCCATTGAATAAAATTATTTCTAAAAATGATTAAATAATAAAATAATAATTTCTATTAAGTTTATCGTCCTTACATGGAAATGACTAACCAACAGATTGGGAAGATATTTATTTACAATCCGTAAAGTTCAAGTTCCAAACATATGTTATCAAGGAAAGAAACCGTGCCAATCACCTTTCCTTCACTTGGAACATATCACCTGATAAATTACCCAAATGAGTTTGATTGAAAAGAGGAATTGTTGGAGGTACTCTAGTAAGGGGTAATCTTATATTTCTAATAAGTTTGGGTTAATAATGTATAATGTATTTTTTTCGTATTATTCGTCATTAAATAGGGATATCATGTTTGGGATACTTAAATGGGATAATTAAATTATTCTGTTGAAATGAGGGAATATATATTTTGTGGGGTTCAAATGCGTGAAATACAATTTTATTTCAATTTTGGCCTGATCCTGATTACAAAATTGATAGATTTACTTTATTTCATGATTTACCAAAAAAAAAATCGTAAAACAAACCTATTTCCCAACCTTCTTGAAATTTATTCGAACAAGAAAGAATAACGGATCTCTTTTAAGCAGGGAATGTGCTGTAAAGCGCAGCACACACAAAGACTCTTCGCTTCAAACAGCGTCGAGTTACTTTTTTCTTCGCCAGTTGGTTGTCTGAAATCAGCTGTTCTTTTGTCGAACCGAAAAAGATTTAACAGAAAGACTGACGCCTGTTAATGTTAGCAGTCAGACTTACACAATAAGGAATCACGAAAAGAGCCTAGGAACCTGCCTCTAAGAACAAATAAACTTTCCGTTAAAGCGAATTTGTTTTCTCGGCGCCTGTAATTTATCTGAACGAGAAAAACTAACAGATTCGCTTTCTTACGTCAGTTGTTATTATGTTGAGCCAAGAAATATTGATAAAGCATTTGAATATTTTTCCGAATGCGCAATTTTGATTTTTTATAAGTTTTTTTTTTTACTTATATACGCAATCAATTGAAAGCAGGAATTAGCAAGAGTATTTGGAGGGCCTGTCGTCCAGTATATTTTCGCTTGAATAGTTTTTTTCGGCGGACACTTATCGCGTCTGGGTTTGGGGGCAACGCGTCTGACGGCACTTGGCTTGTCACAGAGGAAAAACCGCCGGCACTTGAGGAACGCAAGTGTTTATCAATATGTTTATGACCGAACTTGCATATGCGAAAATTCCCAAAAATGTTTAAAAATTCACGGCCATCGATTGGGGACGGGCTCCGCCCTATTGGGATATTAATAAGGTGGGAAAATTCCCAGCCATGGGCCGGTGTAATGGTTCAACTTAGTCCACACATCTGGTCGAGCTTGTCCACATCCACGTCCGAGCTTCTGGCCTTATCGGAGGCGCACGAATTAGACATAAACGGTGCTCGTTCGGGTGATAAAGACCGAGGTAGCCGGCGCGGCTCATATCACACTTTCCGATTACCCCGATTCTGGCCAAAACGATTTGCGGGAAAAATGTCCCTCGACTCAGAGTACTCGACGCTTGCGGCGCGTGGTTCCGGCAGTCTGCGATCTACCGGCGAGGCGGTCACTTGCTCTGGACTCTTTTGGCCCTCCTAGTCCAGCGAACTCGACGACGCGTCCACCCAGCCTCCAGTATGCGCGACAAAAGCCAGGAGCCCTGCTGTCTGCCCCTGAAGGAGGAGTTCCAGCGCTCCAAGTTCTCGCTGCATCACGATGATCCTGGGTCCTTCTGTCGCTCGCAGTGGCAGAAGGGGGACCGTAATCTGATCTGGCTCCTGTACCGATGGATCCTGGCGGCCTTCTTCGCCGCCGGAGTTATCGGCAGCATGGTGCAGACCTTTAACGGGGGCCGGTGGTTCATCTATCTGACGGATTGGGGCTTCTCGCTGTGCTTCTATTGCTGCACCTATGGCGCTGTGCTGGCCACGATATACTTCATCAGACCCTCCTATTTCGGTGAGTAATTTTGCGATAGAATATTATGATGTTTTTATTGAAATCAAATTTAATAATATCAGCTTTAGACTTGTTTTATTAAAGTGGTTTAAGGAACATATTTGATGACCGATAATATTGTTTTTCAGCTCCTGGAAGTTGGGCGCTAAAGATTTACTGGTTCTCCCACTATACTACTGTAGTTCTTGCCATGATGATTACCTTGGTTTTCTGGGCTGCCCTCTATCCTTGTGAGTTGAACTTGCTAGTCACTTAGAAGCACAGATTAATTATAACTAATTATGTTTTCGTAGCAATGCCTGGAATGGGGGCTGAGCTGTACAACTTGTGGGCCCATGCCTTCAACTCGATTTGCATGGTCTTTGACTGCTTCATGGTGGCCTTTCCAACCCGGATCATGCACTTTGTGTATCCTTTTATTGCTGGCATCACCTATGGGGTATTCTCCTTGATATACTTTTGGACCGGCGGAGTCGATCCGTAAGTAGAGAATCGATACAAAACTAAGACTCTATTAAGAACTTTCTGACAAATGCACAGGATGGGCAATCGATACATCTACTTCATCTTGGACTGGGAGCGGCCGGGCCTGGCCATTGGAACTATTTGTGGGTGTGTGGTTTTGGTCAGCTGTTTCTGCGTGCTGGTCTTTGGCCTCTACAGATTGCGCATCTCGATGTACGAATGCTGCAGGAAAAAAGTTGAGGAAATTCCAGCTACAACAGCACCTCCTCCAATAGAACCACGGCAAATTGCCTGAAAATTCTAGCAGTCTTAAGGGAGTTTCACCAAAAGCAATAGAAGAGGCAATAGAAGAGGTATTTAAATCCTTCGCGGAATTCTGAAGGTAGTCCTAGACTATACAATCCCAGCTAGGGAAGGTATTGGACTCTTTTTGTAAATGCTAAATTTATAGCCTAATCTTGTAAAATAGCCTAATCAAGTATATTTATTAAAACTTTCCTCAAATAAACTATAATCCTTAGAAGTTATTGTTTATTTATTAAAGCTGAAAGTAGTAGAAGTACTCTTCGTATATAAATTTGATAAAACAAGTAACCCCAATTGTCCAATTCTGTTCCAATTTTTAAAAAAGCGGCGAGAGGCAAAAGCAAGTGTTGACAAAATTAAGCCAAATGTTGCTAGGAACATGTTGGTGATGGCAACACAAATGCAGCTGTTGCAGAAGTTTAGCAGAAACTTTATTTGTTTAATAAATCCTCTGTTTGTCTTTCGATTTCACTCAAATTTTTACGGCACATCCTAGCAAATGAATTAATTTTTTTTTTTATTTTTTACTGAAGTGGGCGAGGCCAAATTTTAAAACAAACTTGTTTAGAATTATAATTAAAATATATATAAAGGTTTTCTTATGAATGATATTTCAAGTGCCCGACAATGACAGCTGGTAATCAATTTGTTAGATTGTGGCGAAAATGTTGTTTTTACTACTAGTGAATTGGTTTCATGTCAATCAACTAAGGTGTATGTATCAACACCAACATTGTGCCAATGTTAGTGCCTAAACTTATCACCTATATATTGGTATTTCGGCCTGTATCAATGGCCATAACAAGTCTTTTGTAATATTGATATTGAACAGGTTGATAATGGCTTTACAAGTGTTAGTATTAAGCTTAAATTCCCTATCTTAGAAATTGTACTTATTGATAGGCGTATTCTGATTTGTGGGGAAAAAACTTAAAATAAGCTTTGGTTTCAGTACAAAACTTTATTAGACAGACAGCTATTATCCCTCGATCTATAAACACATTTTATATTACCTTCAAGCAGATTAGAGACACTGCAATTAAAGGAATTAGTAATTGCCATGTCACTATAGGAATCATACGACACTTGAGGACTATCAGAAGTTCTTTACCAATTTACGACCAACACTTGCATATGTGTACATATGGAAACCCCGAAAAATGTGCTTTTAAATTCCAATAACTTCTACCGCGTCTGCGCCAGAAAGGAGATTAATGGTCCTCGTCTCGAAGTTCGATTTCGTTGACCGCTCCGAGCGACCTTGTCCACGTTGGGGGTCTTATCGGGGGCGTGCACCGCTGCCGAATCAGACATAAACGGTGCTCACTGGGATGATAAGGATCGTGATAATTCATACGGCCTGTATCACACGATTTAAGCTCAAACAATGTGCGGTAAATGTGGCCCCCTATTAAGAGTAGTGAACACCTGGGTCACCGTCAGTCTGAGTTCTACCGGCGAAGTAGGCACTTGCCTTTGACGTTTTATTGTCCCTCAAAGTCCAGTGGAGACATCTACATAGTCGTCATGGGTGATAAAAGCCAGGAATCCTGCTGTCTGCCCTTGAAGGAGGAGTTCAAGCGCTCGAAGTTCTCGCTTTATCATGAGGATCCAGGAGTCTTCTGTCGATCGCAGTGGCAAAAGGGAGAGCGTAATTTATTATGGATTCTGTATCGATGGTTCCTGGCCGCTTTCTTTGCCGCAGGCGTCATCGGGAGTATGATGCAGGACTTTAATGGCGGTCGTTGGTTCATTTTCCTCACCGACTGGGGATTTACACTGTGCTTATTTACCTGCACGTTTGGGGCTGTAATCGCTACCATTTACTACATGAACCCCGCCTATTTCGGTGAGTAACAATGGCAGTGTGACAGACATTACAGACAGAAAGGAAACATTTAAAAGTGGTAATGGTAAATGAGTAACCCGACTATAGAAGTCAAGTATATCTATTAATCCTTATTTT
>VNJM01003259.1:0-62759 GCA_008042475.1 Drosophila kanapiae
CGAGAGCTTAGAAAGAGAGAGAGCAAAATTGCCGAGCATTCCCGAAGCTGCGGGGCCTGTCGCATACGGCTCTGTGGGGCCTGTCGCTAAAAATTTTTGGTTCCATTTTCGTTGTATGAAATGGGAAGTCTATATGCTGTATGGTTGGTGATAAAACACACATATATTTATAGCTTAACTGAAATAAAATAAGGCTTGTAAATAAAGAGTAAATCTAAAACAGCGGTTCGAATCAAAGATCTTTTGTAATTGCAATTATTCGTGACATTTTTTGGTATCAGACAATGTTAGAGTTGAAGGTGCCATCGTAACAGATATTTAATGTTATCTGTAATACAATTCACAACCAATTAAATCAAGTTAACTCTTTCTTTTGTCAACAAAACAATAGTGATTCTAAAATTACAACGCTATCACCAGCTTATTTACATTATTTAGCTAGTGGTAAATAACTCTTTTAAGATCCTTTTAAGCAGACAATTCCAATTTAATCCAGTCTTAAGCCAGACCGTCATGATTTTATTACTCCAGCAGCAGTAACCAGCTGAGATCATAAAAGTGAAAATGTTCATTAACCAACGTGGAGCGAGAGGGCTGGCTTCTGGCCGCCTGCGTCTGACACATTATCCGCAATTAAACATGCAATAAATTCACTTTAAACATGCATAAATTTATAACGTAAAGAACAGGTTCATTTTTTTTTATTCTTTTTGTTTTGTTGTGTCCAGCGCTTTCATACTTATTGTAAATATTTTTTTGCCGTTTGTAGTTCATTAAAAAATAATTAAAAATTGTAATCGACGCAATTTTGTGCCTGCCTTTGCACAATTATTTATGCTCATATAAAGCACAAAATGAAAGGGCATTAATTTGCACTCGTGTCAACTATAAGTGTGCGGTAGATAAATTAAAAGTAAACAAGTGCATATAAATTTTGCAAAAATTATTAAAGTTCGCCGGGAATAAAAGAGACCGACGGAGGCATTTAGGATTTATTTCGCCTTACGCATGCGGCGAAGTTGTAGCGAATCCTTTTCACAGAAATGGCTCAAAGCAAGTGCTAAAGCTTGAGAGTTGGGCAAGTGGAGTGAGCAAGCCGAAAGATCTCTCAGTGGTATTTGGCTACAGTTTTATATGGCAAACAATTACGGTAAGTAATTTATTTCTGCTCAACTGAATTAGAAATCTCTTAGCACTAAGCCAGTTTCCTGAGGGCTCTGCCTTCCCTGTTTTCCCCATTTTGCCAGACTTTGTGTGTGTGTGTGCGTGTCTGTTTATGAAGATACAATAAGATATGCAAAGAAAATTAATAGTACTACATTTTTTACAACACTTTTGTCTCGACTGCTGGCGCAGCTAGTGCGATAATTCATTGCCTGCCTGACTCTTCTTCGTCCGTCCTTGTCTATATCTGGGTCTGCGTCTCTGTCTGCCCGGCCACGCACTTCCAGCCAAGGACCTCCTTCCTTCTTTCATTGTGCACAGTGCAAAAATAAAACAACCTAACACTTATATACATTGGTATATTAATAGAAAACATATATGTTTATGGGAGTAATAATTATAGTGACGAATAACTAAAGAACTTTAAGTTATAAGATCTTTTTTCTTAATTAAAGTATTTATTGAAATGTGTAATTTTTATTTCAGTGTGCCACCCCCCATGCTCATGCCGCCCATCATTGCCGTTACTTTCGTGCTATAATCGGCTTAGTCTGCGCTTACGGTTTGCTTTTTGCATTGCCTGCGCATTTGATTGTGTGTGTGTGTGTGTGCGAATAAGGGTCTTCCTGCGACGGCAGTTCCCTTTTATGCTCGCTCTGTCTATTTTGCGCCAAAGGTGTTAAGTTGTTATTTTATTGCATTTTATTTCATTTAGCCCGGGCTCACACAGCCTTCCCCTGCGCTTTGTTGCTTCGGAGGCAGAACACGAAAAGAGTATTATGACTTTATTGTTCAATTGGCAAGGAGTTTGCCAGTCGATGCCAAGCCGAAATGAGATTCCTTTTGCTAGCTTTAACTTGCCGCCGCCGCTGCCGCAAATGGTGGCAAACTTAGAATCCTTTATACACCCGTTCACTAGTGCTCTTTCAATAAAATCAATTTGCCTCAAGCCGAAGCCTATGGGTAAAACTGGTGAAGTCTCTCTAGAGATGGCTGGGTAAAAAGGCTTGCAAAGTGTCTTAAGTACATTTGTATTGATATCAATGGAAGAAGTTTATTAAGCGATTAAACTTGTGTGAAGAATGTAAAGTAATTGCATTTCAAATTGTAGGTTTAACAGCTCAAGTTTATGCATATATTATACGTATTATCTATGTAAGTTATAATTAGGGATGCCAGAAAATATTGCTTTATCGATATGCAGCGATATTGATACCTTTATGGTGTTATATATAAGTGAAAAATGTATATTCAGTTTAATTTATCGGACCAATTTCACAAATGTAGTTTCAAAGATCTTTGGAGTATAATTGATAATAAGGACATGAAATAAATTACATATATCCGATAACATAAATATTTTAATGTTGACTGCATTATTTTTCGATATTTCAAGGTACGATATATTATATTAGACTTGACGATATTTTTAGTACCCATACTTTTGTCAATATATTAATATATATCGGACTATTTTCTTGTTATTAAACCCCAGTAATATTAAAAAATTAAGTGCTAGCATCTCTTTTGATAGTATTTCTGCATTATTTCTCACAATTTAATTACAATTTTAAATGGATTGATTAGTCTAAAGCTAAGTTTGTAATTCTTAGGAATTATGTGATAAATATTCAATTTTCCAAAGCTTACTTGGCAGCTAAGAGCCATATTCTTATTGTAAGTAGTTTAAAATTAAACCAAAACATAGATCTACATAAAGCTAAGCTCTTTTTGGGCCTAAACCATTAAGGCAGTCACTCGAAGGCAGTGGCAAGTGTCACGTGGCTGGACTTGGCTTTCCTTGGCATTTGGCATGCTTCATTTATCACACACCCAGTTAAATGTGTCAGCGTTGCAGCAGCAGCAGCAGCAGCAGCAGCAGCAGGAGTTGCAGTTGCCGCTTGAAGAGCCATAACTCATAGACAACACTCGCTCTTGGCCCCGCTATCCATCCCATTCGCACTCGAGTTGGTCACATAAATGTCACTGCATGTGGCACAATTGTGTCGCAATTGTTGTGGCGAATAAACACGTCATAAACCGTTGGCTATCTTCAGCTGCCCCCGATGGAGTACCTCTAATGCACACAGAAAAAGTTGATCATTTTATAAATAATCTTAAAACTTCACCAAATGCGAAATTAATAAGAACCATTTGGTTTGATTACAACAGATATGGTTGTTGATGTCTCTTATTTTGATACTACATTCATTTTTTTTATTATAATCAATGGATTTGGAATGGATTTGATATATTTTATGATTTTTATAATAGTTGTAAGTCACAAAACTAATTAAATTTAAGTTTTCATTATTTTATTGTTAAGAAACAATAGTAAACAGAAACAGTTTCTTAAAATATTCTTTCTTATCAATATTTTCTTAAGCTTATTAATTAAATAAACCTTTTTCTTGTATTGTAAGTTCTTAATCTAATTTCGAATCGTGGTACCTTTTATATCTGTGTGTAGGCCAATCCATGTCCCACTTCAACTTACGAAGTTGAGCCCCGGAAAGGCAACACAGAATTTCCAGCACTTGCAATTCAATTACACTGCACAAAAAACGAGTCATATAAATACTCGGGTCGCACACATGCAGAGATAAAATATCTATTAATGCCCATAGATTGCTCCGGTTTTTAAGCTCGCTACAAATTCAATGTGTGCACACAATTCAGTGCCAAATGGGATTTTGGTCCAACCAGCCAGGGCCAAGAGCAGAAGGAGCAGAAGCAGTAACAGCAGCACCAACAACCGCACAGGATCGACTAAACTTTATGTGCATGTTAAGAAAAGTGCTGCAGGAGAAAGGAGAAGATGGAGGAGGAGAAGAAGGAGCAGGAGCAGACTTGGACCGAAGGAACACGGAAGTGAAAACGTTTCACACTCCAATTGCTCGTCCTCTCCTTGTACGGGAACTTTCCCTGTCCCGGCCGCCACTATTTTTTCTGCACTTTCTATCGTTTTGGCAAAAGTTTACGCTGGGACAGCAGGCACATAAAATAGTTTTAAATAAGAAAAGGCGAAAGCAAATAAACAATTCCATTTTTCTGCCGCAAGCAAGGATGGAAAGGGGGTAGCAGGGGAGGGCGTGGTGCTTGTCGGCCACGCATATATATACAAGCACAATGAATGTAGAGCCTTGGCGCATGAAACTGAAAATATTTCGTAGCATACTTTGCAGTGCCTGCATTGGCCCACTAACACCCAGACACCGCCTCGTTTGCGTGTGTGTGTGTGTGTGTGTGTGTGTGTGTATGTAGTGATTTCCGTTTTAGTGGCCGTGTGAACTATATTTACACTCTCACACACACACAAATAAATAATGGAGAGAGCGGGAGAGAGAGTGCAAAAATATTTAAAGTTAACTTAAGTTTAAAGAGTAATTCGCCACACTGAAGAAAACTTGGAAAAATGCTTAAATTAGGGAAGGAAGTGAAGTTATCTTTATTACTAAATAAATGCAAATGAAAATATAAATGATTAGCATATATTTAATACCTAGAATTAAATATAAAAATATACAAATATAGTTTAAATACAAATATATCTTAAAAGATCATTTTATTCTCACTAATTCTTCTCCTACCGACTTTAAGAGCGCGGTCGTCAACAAGAAGTGACAAACCCCTGATGGAAATTCTTATGTCAACGCAAGCGGTAGTGAGGGAATTCAAATCAAAATTGTATTATGTACGGAAAATTAAAAATAAGATAAAAATAAATAAATCTACGTGGCATAATGTTATATTAACTAAGAATAATTCCAATTAGATGAAGCTAAATCTTAGGCAAGCTATAATTAATAAAACATTTTAATAAGCAGGGGTATTTTTTGTAAAGATATTATATTTAAATTTAAATGTATTACATTTAATAATCATCATTATTTTAAAACAATTCTATTACACTTTTTCTTTCGCTGTCTTACCCCCTAACTAATGATATTGTAAATCAACAGAGGGGCTTTACCATACAGGCGGGTTGATTTAAATTTAAAAACGCCTGTTTGTAATTAAATTGACTTTTGCCAATGCATTCATTTTCTGCTGCTGTTGTTCCCCTTTTTGTTTTACATTTTGCGTGTGCGTTTGGGTGGGCGATGCTGGGCAGCAAAGGCCAAAAATGATGCAACTCCAGCGGCGAGCGGCGGTGCAACAGCTGTTGACACAGGCCGCCAGCGGGCATTGTTGTAAGGCCAACACCATCGCTGACAATGGCTGACAACGCAATGGATGGGGGGACGCCACCATCATTGCACACACACACCCGATACCACACCGCCCCCCCTTATCCACCGATGTCGGACCGTGTTAATGGCGGCGCCACAACAGCGCATAAATGCCATTGAGATTTGCTTTCATGCAATTTTAACGCTTCGGGACACACGCACACAGGGACCCCGGGACTGGGGGAAAATGGAAAGGATAATATAGAGATAGGTAAAAGTGGAAAAGAGGAG
The DNA here is from genome assembly GCA_008042475.1 of Drosophila kanapiae. Taxonomy (NCBI): domain Eukaryota; kingdom Metazoa; phylum Arthropoda; class Insecta; order Diptera; family Drosophilidae; genus Drosophila; species Drosophila kanapiae. The sequence continues at coordinate 5,628 of VNJM01003259.1, forward strand.
CGAAACACACACACACACACAGTTACCCAATTTATGACTTTATTTTAATATAATATCCAGACATTATTTGCCCAGTGTCCATTTCAATTTCGTTTTCAATTTATGAAACATTTGGAAACGCAGCTCGCCGAAAAGGAAATCGGGAAATTTTTTGGCAATATTTTGGACGTTCCTTTTCCCCCCTATTTTTTGTTGGCCACAAAATGGTTCATTATAACGCCGTCCGCCATTGCTGTTGCTGAATTCTGTGGTTGCACAGTGCCGGCCCCAAAGCTGGGAGAATGAAAACAAATAATGGGATAAGTGCAGTATCATCTGGAACAAAGGATTCCCATTAATAAAATAATAATAGTTAATAGACTTTCTTAGTGGGAAGATTTCAAAAATGTTGCTTAGTTATTTATATCAGCAAATGTTCGGTTTAGTTTATTTCTTAGACTTACACAAAGGAGAAAAGTCTCTTCTTAGTCTTAAAGCTATAAAAATTTCCAAATCTATTTTATTTCTTCGACTATAATTGCCGAATTTAATGGTTATTTTAAAACAATAAACTCCCCCGATATTTGGTTGATCCAGGGTATCAAAATCGGATACATGAACAAAATTGGAACGCTGGCGACTGCCTGCCATTTGCATTTGGTCCAGTCCATTTCAGGCCTGTCCATGGATGCCCGATGGCCGGCATCTAGGCATAAATTCTATTATAAATAACATTTAGAGTGAACCGACGGCAATCGTTGGTTTTTGCATTTGTCAGCACTGGAAATTGGACTGAAAACATATATATTTATCATATATATATATAGAGAAGCATATATATGATGGCGTATATATGCGTGATAGAGGAAAATACAAATTGCGGTTTCTAAATTGAACAGAGTGACTCTGTGCGGGTGTGGGAAAGTGTGTACGACAGAGTGTCTCTGTGCCCGACGCATAATCAGATTTGTTTAATACATTTTTCATGAATTTTCTTTCATTTTTCGTGTGGTTTTGAGGCCGCCCCAATGATCGATTGGCAGTCGACATCAGGCTGGCATGGAGTTCCCATTGTACAATTATCGTTACAATAATAAAGTTAGGCCTAACATTTTTAATGGGATCTTAGGAAATATTAGTTTAAATTATTAGTTTAGTATTAATTCTGATACACTTTGTTTTGTTAGAGCCAAATTGTTATTTGCCTTTTAATTACACTTTAATTTAGTGCTTAGTGTTTATAGTTTGTAGTATTTATTAGATTTATGTCAACGAAGTGGATGAATATTAGATATTTACATGACATTGCTATCAGCATAATCCCAGACATTATCTCCATAGAACTCGCTTTATGCTAAGCCAGGATACAATTAATAGTAACTGAATGTCGTCATAATCGCTCACAATCGACATTCCATGGAATCGGCCAGAAATGGCTTCGTCCAATTGGCATAATGTAAACGGCGTGCCGTGCTTCAATTAACATTCTCCCATGCCCTGCCAATTATCGGTTCTAATTAACGTTTCATAAACTGTAACGGGCGCATTATGCGCATTACGTATACGACGTGTGTCGGTCGTCTGCCGGCCAAAGGGAAATTAATCAAATTAGCATCGTTAAGCCAAAGCGAGCGAGCGACTTGCGATGTGTGCGGGCAGTAACAACAATAACAACAACAGCAACAACAGCGATTGCTAAATGTAAACAATCATATGTGAAACAAAAAAAGTGGCAGCGGTGACCGCAACAAAAACAATTAAGCAAAATTGTCATAATTACAGCGGCACAAATACAGACAAACAATTGCCACAAATTGTGACAATTTGCCGCCTGATTAATGACTGTCTGTGGCTCTCCGCCAGACACGGCCAGCAGAATGGCAGTTGGACAGATGTGAGATTATTTGCGGATATATTTTATGGTCATCATCATGATATTGTGGAAAAAATCGCAACAATCAGTGGATATCGAAATTAAGTACAAATGATCTTGCCACATCCAGAGGATATTCTGAGAAAATCGCAACCATTAGAATGATCTTTATATGCGTCGAAATACTTATTGGGGTCAGCTGTCTTTCCAGACTTTGTTTTCTTTATCATTATTCACAGCGGATATACAGATTTTCGCACTTATTGTTTTATGCAGTAAATCACTATCTAATTATAGCTATTTTCCATCGATTCAATAAAGACTTTGCCAATGCTAAGGCCATCATGAGACTTCACTTGATGCCTCAGCATGTGCTGCCTTCAATTAAATGATTCAATCAACATGTCGAGTTCGTAAGCAAAGAAAAACAAACACCAGTGAAAACTGATTAAGCTAAGTGAACTTTCTTCGACTTTAAACTAGTTTACTTGGCATTGAAGGGTAGTTTGTTAAGTCTTTTTCTCCTATAAAGCAATAAGGAAGCTCTCTGTAACTTTAGTACATTCCAAACCCAACTTGCTGACGGTCTTCGCCCGAGCATCCTCCAGTCATGCACTACATATCGACGATATTGTACATTCTCCTGCTAAGCCCGTCGTCTCTGAGTCAGGAACAGACTCATCCTCAACTGAGATTTATGAGCCAACTATTCCAAAGTATTAAAAAAGTACAGGATGTTAGTACGATTTATTCACTTCGCCATCATGGTGCAAACAATTGTGTAACTGATGATTGGAAGCCCCGTGACATGCCAATAATACGTTCGACGGAGATGACCACCTTCGAAATGAGAATAAACAACAATCGATTTCACACAGTGGCCGTAATTTGCATTAACCAGGATTCGGATGTGGGGCTGCTCAACAATCTGGCAATATCCTATAATCACATGCGACAGGAACGGATCATTCTGTGGATGCAAACGAAAGCCAGCAAGGAAATGCTTCAAGATATTTGCATACTGGCGGAGGTACACAAATTTGCTCAAATGCTTGTCCTGGATACGGTCAGCTCAGGAAATGTATCTGTGAAGGGCCTTCGACTTAGACCTTTTCCAAGACCATTCTTCGTTCCCATTGACGATGTCATCAACTTCGACGGTATGTTTCGCGAACACAACTTCAACTTTCAAGGAAAGGAAGCGATTATATTGCCAATGAAGGAGCATATTCTTGAATATAACATTAGCTACGGCCCAAAGCGAACTTTTCCGATAAACACTGCTGAGGATAGACAAATAGTTGAGTTTTCGCTAAAAAAAAACTTGAGTCTGAAGATCTACCAGGGCAAAAGTCTAAGACCTGGCCATTTCGACCTGTTTCTCACTCCGCAATTGGTCTCCACAAAGGAAATCAAAGAGAGCGCCAACCCCTTTACAGTTGTTTCCGTAATTGTAGTGGTGCCCTGCGGCAAGGAGAGGAGCATCCAGGATGTCTTTAAGCAGCTTAACTCCGAGGATTGGCTTCTGTACATTCTGCCTGTATATGTCACATTCGTGGTGGTTGAGTGGCTCATGCATTTCATTATCTATCGGGCAACTGGCCGAGCTCACCGCTTGAACTTCTTGAATCCGCTGGTGAATCTACGGGCCTTCGCCGCCATCGTGGGCCTGTCGTTCCCGGTCCCCCGTCGTTGGAGCTTCTCGCTTCATCAACTGTTTCTGGTCCTGAGTATCTTCGGATTCGTATTCAGCAACTTCTTTGCCTGCAAGCTGAGTGCTCTGCTCACCAAACACTCTCGCTACGCCCAAGTGCAAAACTTGGAGCAATTACGACTCAGTGGGCTGCCAATCGTGATCGATAAGGGTCTTCACGACTACCTAAAGAGGGACATTGACTCCAATTTTCTGACAACTGTTCTACCAAATACTGTTATCTTTGATATATGGCAGAGATACAGATTGCTTGTTTCGCTGAACGACAGTTTCGGTTATATTATGTTTAAGAACTCCTTTATCGTGCTGGATAACTATCAAAAGTCCTTGGGTCGAAAGGTACTTTGCGACGCCAGAAATTTGACTCTTATCTCGAACTTGCCGAAAATGTTTCACTTGCCAGCAAACTCGTTGTACAGGTTGCCACTCCAACGATTTATTCATCAGATCTATGACTCTGGTATTAACTTGCACTGGAATGTAGACAAGGTTGAAAGGATATGTAAGGCGCTCAATTTTACAGTCCAATCAGTGGTCAAGCAAAGCGCAGTTCCTCTTTCCTTACAGCACTTCAACTGGCTATGGCCACTCCTTATCTTCGGCTATGGACTATCAACTTTAGTTTTTCTTTTCGAGCTGCTTTTGGCAGGTGTCCAAAATTGGAGGGGAAGTATTTAATTCCCTCTGGCTTAACATTTAATATTATATTCCCTATTGTCTACTATATCCATGTAATGCGTGTAATCGATATTATTGCTTTAAATAAATAAACAAAATATCTTGATGCTAATAAATATCCAACTACAGTATGTAAGTTTTTAAGGGTTTTTGGTAATGATGTAAGAATTCTTGAGTCTATTGCTTGATGTCCATTATTTCCATTAAACGATTAAATCTTTACTTCATGTCAACATATTCCGCTTAGAGCACATTAAGCTAAATGAGTTCCTTAATCTAAATCTTACTTTCATTTTAGAGCAAAGACAGCTGTCGGTGTCTATCTATCAGTTTCACAGCAATTAAAAAAATGATACTTATTGATACTTATTAATATTTCTACATCTGCGCATACATGGCGCAATTTATTGAAATATTTATAATGAACTTTTAAAGATTGATTACATTTTTTTCTTTACCTTTGATTTATTATTGATTAATTGTCATTTAAATTACGACAACGGTTTCGAGTTGGTTTTTATTAGGCTAATACATATGTAAAGTTCGAATATTATTTTGAAAGAGTAAAATATTTGCAGACAGAAAGGAAACAAAATGAGGTCTACTTATGATAACAGCCATGTTGATACTGCTACATGATGTCCATGGAAGAGAGGGAATTCCATGGACATCATGCCTGAAATCAATTGAACGTAGAAAAGCTGCCACCCACAAACTTATCATGAACTCATTACCATAATAAGGTTGAAGGATAGAAGGATAGAAGCCAATATCTAATCCTGATTCTGTTAAAATAAATTAATTGCTTACTTTTGACATTTTTGAACAATTTATTAGTCACAAGGATAATGCACTTAGATTTAAAACCTTTATGTATATAAAATTCGACCAGTATGTCTTATAAAAGCTAAGCAAACGCCTTAAGGTGACGGCTCTTCGTTTTAGGCCACAGAATCTTGATCAACTCGCCGATTTCTTCGGTTTCCTTTTTTACCACGGCCCAGATAGATCTCCACCAGAAGCACTAAAGTGGCAAGGATATAGCCATAGATAAGCAGATACCACAACCATTTTAGTTGCTTTAAAGACAGAGGCTCCGCATTTTGAGTTACGGTTCGAGGGGTGGACATGTTGAGCAGTGCCCTCATGTACCTTGGTGACTCCATTAACCAATGCCGGCTGATGCCAGCCTCCTGGATCCACATCACAATTCTGGACAAGGGCCACTTGAAATATGAGTTGTTCGCTAGTATAAAAAGCCTTGGCAAATTGTGGGCGACAATGAGATCCTTGGAGGTGCAAAAAATCTTATTTGCACTTGATCGCTGAAAGGAATCTACCATGGCGAAGGACTCCTCTAATAAAATGTATCCGTAGCTGTCGTTTAATGAAAGCATTAATCTAAACCGCTCATCAAGGGGCACGAACTTCACCCTAGGTATGACTTGCTGAAAAAACTTCGGATCCAGTTCGCTCTCGATAAAAGGACGTATCATAGGGTCTCCTATCACAGTCAGTCCGCTGGCCCGCAACTCCTCGAAATTTTTCACCTGAGGATAGTCCGGCTGCTTTGTGAGCAGAGCACTTAGCTTGCAGCCGAAGAAGTTGCTGAATACCATTCCGAAAATGCTCATGGCCAGGAAGAGCTGACGTAGTGATAGGATCTCGCTGCGACTCACCGGAAAGGGCATGCCTAAGATGGCGCGGAAAACCCGTAGGTTAACTAGTGGATTTATTCTGGTCAGGCAGTATGTTCGCCCTTTTATCCGATATATCATCAAAATTATGAAGGTCTCCACCAGGATCAGCAAGGCGTACACACAAAATATGTAGAACAGCCAGGCTTGGACATCCAAGTGCTTGAAAACTTCCGCAATGCTTCTCCCCTGACCGCAGGGAACCACAACTATAATAGAGGTTGAGACGCCTGTATTCGTATACCCCAAGTGGACGGTCAAAGTGCGTTTTCTGATAAACCGCGGCACCAACTGAATATCAAAGTGATCTCTTCTTGTTGAGTCATTTTCTTCTATGAATCTCAGGCTCAAATTATACTTCATGGCAAACTCAAAAACGGCTTTGTCTTCAACTCTGTGCTCGGGGACATCCGAATATCGGTGTCTTAGCTTAATGGGGAAACGAAACCCCAGATTCGGGCTTGTTTTAACCACAGCCGTCACTCCTGCAAAATTACCTTGGAAAGGGGCGAAAAGTGAACGTAAAGTGATGTTGAAAATATCCTCCAATTGTTCAAAGCGAACTGTAGGAAACGCACGCAGGCGATGTAAAGTTATTAGTTGACTTGGCTGGCCGCCCACTTCCAATACGAGTAACTGAAGAAATTTATATTGGACGACTTTCTTGCATACTTTTTGCAAAAATTCCTTCGTCACCGCCATTTGAGACCACAGCACGATCCTTTCCTGCCGGTTATATTCGAAGGTTTCGGCCACCAAGTCAAGGAGCTCGATGTCGCTGGCATGACCAATGTAAACGAGTGACATCGCCCGGAGATTAAAGTTATACCTTATCTGAAGTCCTCCAAGCTCACTTGACCTTAGGGTGGGGATTCCTTGGGGATTCCACTCCCGGAGAGTCCAATTTAGATTTCGAGTGTGACGAAATATGACAAGCGTCTTGATGGGGCCAAAATCTTCAACCCTCTGAATGAAAGTGTCCAGGATAGTATGTTCCTCAAATCCATTGGATTCAGCTTGAATCAGAAAAATAATTAGCAGAAACTGTGCTAAGAATGACATTTCTAGATGCATATGTGAAGTCCTCTAGTACTTATGTCTTCCAGAGTAGAAAATCGACTGATGGTTCTCATTTCATAAAATGAAAAACGATTGTGGCTGAGGTGGCCTGCAGACGGGCAGCTGTCCCGTTCATGTCTTAAAACAAGCTCATTAAGTTAATGAAAATTGTTGAATTCATCAGGACTGAGGGCGTTTAATTAAGTTGAAAGCGTCGATGGTTGCTTATATATTGAGCTACTTGATCGTGCATGTCTCTGAAGGCTATATCTTCGAAATAGAGATTTACTGGTATTCTCTGATTTGGATTCTTCTCTTAATGGTCAGATAAACTAGGCTTAGTCAACTTGCCTGGGGATCATAATTTTTGTTCAAACTCATTATAAAAATACTAATACTACATTCATAAAAATGTTTACCTAAAAGGTTTATGCCCGAGTATAAAAGGCGCCAAAGGCGTTTCGTTCTATGGTTTATGATGACTTGCTTTGATCTTAGTTTGCACTGCCTTAAAATGTATGGACACTTTTCACATTTGTGCGATTATTTATATACAAATATAGAAACATATATTTATGAGTGTAGAACAAGATAATTTAATATTTTCACAAAACACAATTCATATAATTCATTGAAATATATTAACATGTATTAAATATAATATATTAAAGTTAGAATAGTAATCTATATTTTAGATCTAACTATTTTGACATCAAACTGATCGGTGTGTACTTTTAATAGTAATATGCATGTCTTTCAACCAAAATGTAGATGAAATAGGATCATTTATATCAATAAATTGGTCAAGAAACCTTACCTTAGGGTATCGGAACTATTAAACCGATATGCGGTGATTAGGAAAAATATAAACGCAATTTGTATGGACTGCATTACGCCTTAGCCAATTTTTAATAAGAAAGTGGAAACAAAACTAAACTTTTACGAATGTATTATTGGATTGTCTCAGGCCATTTTATTAGGTTAATGAGATCTCTTTAAACTTATTGAGATACAAAGCCCCATCTTTTGACAGCTGCCATTCGACTTCAGAGTTCACGGTTCGCTTTGAATATTACTGCACAAAATGGTTAGTCCATTCAGTTAGTTCCATATACATATAGGAAGAAGTAAGGCAAACATGTTTGCATCAGTCAGGAGCGCAATAGCAGTGATGTTATTAACAATTCACTTGGCTCGGTCGACTAGTCAGAGTTCGAACCTAGAGTTACTCGAAAAACTGTTGGGGAATATTAAAAAGGAGAATTCATTGACAACACTTTTGATAATACAGCATCATCTGGATAGAAACTGCGAAGTACAGGACTGGAATCAACCAAAAATACCAACTCTTCGTTTCAATCAACTTGCCAGAGTAGAGGTTAGAAGACACTTTAATAGCCAGTCCGCAGCCCTCGTCTGCATTGGCAAGGACTCCGATCTCAGCCTCCTAGATGTTCTGGCCGAGGATTTTGATAGAATGCGCCAGGAACGGATTATCTTGTGGATACAAAAGAAAGTCACACATGAGATGCTACAACGCATCTCTCAACAATCCGAACTGCATAAATTTGTTCAAGTTCTCATTTGGGAAGTTTGTAGCGAACAGGGGAAGATCCTAAGCACTTACCGCCTTGTTGCCTTTCCACACTCACAGTTCGTTAAAGTCGACAAGATGTTTGCTTTCCCAAAAACTGTTCCCGACTTCAAAGGCAGATTAGCCAATTTGCTACCTAATGACGGCGCGATTGTCCCAATTGCCGAACAATTAAGAAACAACGCTGCAATGCCTCTCCACGGGCAAGAGAAAGGCCACCAAATCATTGAGTTTGCCCGTAAATACAATTTGAATTTAAACGTTATCCAAACCTCTGCATTAGATGTGACTCCTGATTTTCTATTGAATTATGAGATGAGCTCCAGCCAGAGGGACACGCCGAATATAAGCCCATTTGACATAACCGCACTGAAGGTCGTGGTTCCTTGCAGCAGGAAGAGGACCATTGGAGATATTTTTAGGCGACTCGATATGACTTCTAGCCTTATATACATACTGCCAGTATATGCCACCTTTGTGGTGGTGGAGACCATTATTTTGGTGGTCACGCACCGCATTAATGGACGCGGCTACCAACTGACCAGCCTGAATCTGCTCCTAAATCTGCGAGCCTTCAGAGCCATTCTGGGCCTTTCGTTTCCTTTTAGCCGCCGAGCGAACCTATCGCTCCGACAACTCTTTTTGGTCATCAGCGTATTTGGACTGATTTTTAGTAATTTCTTCAGCTGCAAGTTGACTGCTCTACTTACCAAGCTATCGAACCTTCCGAAAGTCAATAATTTCGATGATTTAAGAGCCAGTGACCTGACCGTTGTAGTAAGCCCCATGTTTCGTACCTATATTGAAAATGAAATAGACCGTAATTTCTTTGAGGAAACAATTATTCGTGTTAAAGTTGTGTCAAATGCTGATAAGGCACGAATGTTGTTCTCGCTAAACACCAGCTATGCATATATTATCTATTCAGACAACTGGAAGATTTTCGACAACTATCAGAAATCGTTCGGACGAAAGGTTTTGTGTGACTCTAAAGATCTGACCATCACCCACGGTACGCCCAGATTCAATGTCCTGCAGAAAAATTCAATCTTTGACTGGCCTCTATCGACGTTTTTGGTCAGAGTCCACGAAGCGGGAATGATAAAGCATTGGATGAATCGATCACCCTACGTCTTACAAAAAGTCCTCAACATGACACCATTTCAGGAAGCAAAGAAAATGGAAGTCCCTCTAAGTATTGTGGACCTTAACTGGTTGTGGTTTCTTCTTGGATGTGGTTATGGGCTTGCCATTTGTGTCTTTATCGTTGAGCTAACGCTGAGAGGTCCTGGGAGACAGAATCAGAGGCCGGAGGCAAGACAAAATATTTTGGTAGTGTAAAATCCTTAAAAACTTATATATTTATCTTCAAATGTATGATAATACAAATAATAAATCGATGTAGTATATAACTAGAGAGTGTTATTTAAAGAGATTTAATTTTTGAAGGTGTTAGTTGGCTAAGTTAAAGTAAAAGCGAAAGGATAAGTCCCAAATATCATATTACAAATATCGTAAGCTTTAATTTATTGCAATTTATCAAAAAAATGTGTCCTTTCCTAACTCCTTTATGAAAATTTTAAGTGCTATTCACACGGTCTATGAAAGTGACCTCCTTATAATTTCCCCAAGAGCTTTAGGATAATTGGATTTGTCTTTTAGTGAAAATGAATTACGGTAATACGTATCCATTAAATCAAGAAGTGACAGGCATTATCAAAATTTCACAATCAACTTCAACTTGTACGTTGATCCTGTAAGTTTGCACACTTAGTCGAATTCGAACAGCACTTGACGTTGGTACTACATTTAAGTTCACTAAAAAGCCTAAGCTATGAGGCTCATACTCGGAGCTCTTTTAATCCTTTTTTTAAGCCAAGTGATAACCGAGAGCCTAACAAATCGACAGTTAAAATTTCTAAACAGGCTAATTCCAATTATCGACAGAAAGCGGTCGCTAAAGACGGTAGCTCTACTCCAGAACAGCAAGGACAAAAACTGTACCCTCCAATACTGGATTCCGGGAAGCATCCCTATCCTGCGGCTAAATGAACAGACACAAATCAGTTTGAGAAGAAACTTCAATCAAAATGCTTTGGCACTAGTCTGCATGGACAATGATTCTGATTTCAGGCTACTTAACCATTTGGCAATGACCTTCGAGACCATGCGACAAGAACGAATCATTTTGTGGATGCAACGACAACCAAGGGAAGAATTTTTCCAACAACTTTCGAAGAAAATTGAGGAGCTTAAATTTATGCAAATGGTTATAATGCAAATGGGGGAATATCTCCCAATCATATATCGCATGAATCTTCATCCCAATTCGCATTTTGTCCGAATTCGAAACATTTTTCGCATTCAGGGCAATATTTTTCTCCCGAAATCGCTAAATTTTATGGGAAGGACAGCTATTGTGGATGCCAATATTCCACAGCTGAGAAGTTTGATCCTTTTAGAACTCGAAGATAGGGAAGTTTTTGAGTTTGCACGCCATTATAATCTGAGTTTAAAAATGCGTTTTGGAGACCAGACCGATGCTGCCTCCTTTGACATTCAATTAACTTCTCAATTTTTGTCAAAAAAAACCATGCCAGAGCTTTTGGCACACATGACTCCAGCCTCGTCATCCCTGATAGTTATCGTACCCTGTGGGCGAGAGAGAAGTCTTAAGGAAGTCTTCAAGCAGCTGGACGTCCGGGCCTGGTTATTCTATATCTTTTGTATGTATGCCTTGCTGGTCCTGGTGGAGACCTTTATATTAGTGGTAACCTATCGGATATCAGGACGAACCTACAGACCGACCAGAATAAATCCATTAGTTAACCTTCGGGTCTTTGGAGCCATCATAGGCATGTCATTTCCGGTTAGGCGCAGAGAAACCCTTTCACTCCGCCAGCTCTTTCTGTCCATGAGCATTTTCGGGATGGTCTTCAGCAACTTCTTCAGTTGCAAACTGAGTGCTCTGCTCACAAAGCAATCGCACCATCCACAGGTTACGAATTTCGAGGAGTTGAGGGCCAGTGGAATGACGGTGGTCGTCGACCGGCAACATCGATCATTCATCGAATCTGAGCTGCACGCTGACTTCTTTCATCGAATCTTACCAATGACAATGATTGTCCCAAAGAGACAGCAAGTAATTTTGCTATTATCAATGAACGGTAGTTACGGCTACATTATACTTCAAGAAAACTGGCCGCATATAAATGAGTATCAACGTTCCAAGGGCCAAAAGGTGTTTTGCACCTCCCCAGGTCTCGGTATCATTAACAATATTCCCATGACATCCGTCCTACCGAAAGACTCCTTGTACAAGTGGCCGCTATCCACGGCCGTGAGACGATTGCAAGAGGCTGGCATCTCCCAGCATTGGAGGCAGAGTAAATATCGTGATGCAAGGAGAGCCATGAACCTCGAAATTCCTTCAATTTTTAAACCAAAACATGTTCCTCTTAGCCTGGACCACCTGAAACTGCTGTGGTACCTTCTATTATTGGGCTATGGTACGGCTTTTGTCATCTTTTTAATGGAGGTATTTCTGTATCAAGTGAAGAGGTCACAATATAGGCGAAATGAATCAATATTGTAAACATTTTCTAGTCGCTTATCAAACACGTATTCTTACCTTCTTAACATATTAATTAAATGTTTCAGAAAATATATCAAATAATCATGTATTTAAGATAAGATTAAAACGGATTAATGTTGTAAATTATTTGTCTTATGTTTCCCTATATGCAAAAGTTGTTGTTTAATAAAACGATAAAAAAAATACTTTGGAACATGGAACAATAACAATCAGGGATGATATTCTGAATGGATTTGAAAAACTAATGTGGGTGGCAGCCCTCTGCTTGGTAAGGAAGTGAGCGTTTAAGTGGATATCACATAATCCAATTTCAGGATCATCTGACTCGACTACTCTGAGCTTCAAGTTATACTTCAGAGCAAACTCAGCTAGTTCCAACATTATCCTTTTAATTGATGACATAATGTCCGTCACAGGCATTACTTTAACCACAGCAGTCGCTCCACAAAAATTTGGAGGCTAGTCTTGGGACTGAATGGTCTGAAGCTCCGAGGTATTATCAACTTTAATGAAGTGCGAATGATGACACGCATCCCAACGATGAATTGTTAGGAATTTGGTAACATGCAAAACAAGCACGTGACTAAATTCTAGGATTTGTTTAGAAAATTTCCAGGAAATTTCCAGGAAGTGCTACTCAAAACTTTGAGCTGTCATCATAATATGATAAGAGTTGGCTTACATTTCTTTAATTCCTTTGGTACTTAGTTTAATGACTAAGATAATCATACTATAATGAATTAGTAAATGGAATCTACCTTGTACCATTACGAGAATGGGAGAGGTAATTGGGACAGGTAAGAAAATGAAACTAAAAAAAAATATACACTTATTTTAGAGCAATACTTTTCATCCATTGGCAGCAGTCGAGGCAGACCACAATATAATCATATTTCCGTCAGTTCCTTTAACCATCAAACTAGCAATCTTGATCCAATAAAAATAACAATTTATAAACAATTATAACTCGAATAAGCAAATTTATTTCTTAAACGGAGTAAATAGATAAGAATCTCACTTCCAAACAACATTTAGTAGGACATAATGATAACATGTATATCAAGCAAGCTCGTTCTCCTCCTTCAATACCTTATCGTTTCCTAAGATAGATTTCGACAATAAAAACTACAGTGGCTAAACCGTAGCCCATGGCAAGCAGTTGAAGCAACCATGTCAGCTGCTGCAGAGATATGGGTATTACATCGCTTTCGATATTTCGTCGTACGGTTATGTTAAAGGTTTTCTTCATTAACTGCGTTATGTCCTTTTTCCAATGCTCAATAATGCCGGCCTCCTGTATATAAATCACAAACCTGCTCAGCATCCACTTAAATATGGAATTGTTCTCCATGACATACATCCTGGGCAGATTCCGAACAATTGTCAAATCATTGGACGAGCAAAAGACTTTCTTTCCCATTGACCGCTGAAAGGTATCAAAGAGTAGCCAGTTTTGTGTGTACATTATATAACTATAGGTATCGTTTAAAGAAAAAATTAATTCCAATCGAGCACTTGGTGTCATAATCAATAATTTCGGGACCACTTGATGAAAGAACTGTGGATCTATTTCTTTCTCAATAAAGGACTGAACATACTCGGTAGTAACGGTTGTCATTCCGCTGTCCCTCAGCTCCTTGAAATTCCTCACCCCAGGTTGTTCCAGTGGCTTGGTGAGCACAGCACTCAGATTGCAACTGAAAAAATTGCTAAAGATTAATCCGAAAATTGTTATGGCCAGAGAAAGTTGACGGAGCGAAAGGCTCGTCCTGCGCAACTCCGGATATGAAAGTCCCAGAATGGCCCGAAAGGCTCGCAGATTCAACAGTGCATTCAAGTTGGGAAGGCGATAGGGTTGGCCGGTCATTCGGTTGGTCACCAGCAAAACGAGAGTCTCCACCAGCACGAAGGTAGCATAGACTGGCAGCAGATACAAAAACCAGGACTGCACACCCAGTTTCCTCAGAAAGTCCTTAAAGTTAAGCTTATTGCAACAGGGCACCAAAATCGTCAGCGAGGATGTGGAGGAGGGATTGACAAAGTCCACAGCGGAAATATTCGCCAGCGTTATGAATTGTGGACTTGATATGATATCAAATTGGTCTCTGTTGGAGCTATTTTCTTTGAATAATTTCAAGCTCAAGTTATACTTCCTTGCAAACTCAATGATTTCCATGTCTTCGAGTCGTGAAATAGGGAAAGCGCCGGTTGTCGTTTTGACCAATTTTGATGCCGATATAGACGAATCTTTCACAATTGCTGTTATACCGCTATAACCAAAAGCTCGATTTAGGAATACTGGGTTTGCGATTCTCGACATATTTTCGACTTGAACGAAGCGTGCAGTGGGAAAAGGATTTAGCACATACATTGATTTGATTCCGCTGGGCTGATTTCCCGTAGTCAAGATTAATATCTGAATAAATTTAAGTTCCTTGGATTGCGTGGCGACATTGGTTTGGAATCGCTTTGTAGGCTCCGCTTGAGTCCATAGTATGATTCGTTCTTGGCGAAGGTTTTCAAGCAATTTGGCCACGGTATGAAGGAGTATGGATTCTGACTCTGCGCCTATGCAAACCATGGTCATTAGCTCTTTATTAAAGATTCCCCTGACCTTAAAGGAAGTCAGCTCGTTTGCTCGTATAACTGGTATTCCGCGTGGATTCCAATGCTGAAGAGTGCAGTTTTTGTTCTGACTATGCTGGACTATTATTAACGTTTCAATCATTTTTTCGCTCTTGATAACATCAACGAGTTTGTCGAGGGGATATGCTCTGGTGCACGATAGGCAAAGTGAGAGTATTACAAATATTTTTGTTACTCCTGTCATATTTTGTCGACTTAAATTTAGTTCCAGTTCCCTTAGCGAGTTGAAGCTGAACTGAACTAAAAACATTTCCTTTCCGGAATGTAGTCTCACGAAGTCACTGTCACTCATAAATGAAACTGTCAGCTGTTGTGCACACCTAATTCGATTAATTGCAATTCTATATGTATTAGACAAGATAGAACATCCGAGTGAGTTAAGGATATCGACAGTTCAACAGCACAAAATCTATAGCTTTGTAGTTAGTTTAAATGGGTCATACTTAAGCTTGACCAAGACAAACATATTGCATTGTTCTTCGCCAAAAATTGTACCATTAAATGAATTGTGTAATTCGATCAGTACAGATGATAACAACAATTCAGCGCCATTGTATCATAAATGTATTTAAGAAATCTATTTTAATAATTACATTTTGATGTTTCATGTCGACCAAGATGTTGCCAATCTAATAACAGACAATTTTATACAGAAAGAGCATAAACAACTTTATTAGATATATATTTATGTATATATAATAATGATATAAGAACATTGATAGTTACACATTAAGGTTAAAATTAATTTATAGCAGTGACTCAGCTCGTCGTTTGTTTAAACAGATCTCTATGAGAAATGCCACTGTGGCAACACCATATCCAATGGCAAGCAGATGCCACAACCATTTCAGATGGTGCAACGATAGAGGCACCGGTCCTGTGTCTATATTTCGTTGAATGGTTACATTTAAGGATTGAAATATGTATTGGGGAGTCCATTTTTCCCAATGTTCGGTAATGCCCGCCTCCTGGACATACATTACAAACCGGCTGAGAAACCACTTAAAGATGGAATTTCTCTCCAAAACGTACATTCTTGGTAGATTCTGAGCTATAATCAAATCCTTTGATGTGCAGTGAGCCTTTTTACCGAAATTTTGAAAAAATTGCCAATTTTTTGAATACACAATGTAGCTATAGCTGCTGTTCGCCGATACAAATAATTTCAGTCGTTCGAATGAGTCCAAAACCATAAATTTTGGTATTACTTGATTAAAGAACTGCGGATCCATTTCGCTCTCAATAAAGGAGTGTACGTACTCATCCATAATTGTGGTCAATCCGCTGTCCCTCAGCTCCTTGAAATTCGTCACCTCAGGTTGTTCCAGCGGCATGGTAAGCACTGCACTCAGCTTGCAGCTAAAAGAATTGCTGACAATAAATCCGAAAATGGTTATCGCCAGAGAAAGTTGACGGATTGAAAGGCTTGGTCTACGTAACTCCGGAAATGGTAGTCCCAGAATGGCCCGAAAGGCTCGCAGATTCAACAATGCATTCAAGTTGGTTATCCGATATGGTTGCCCGGTCATTCGGTTGGTCACCAGCAAAACGAGGGTCTCCACCAGCACGAAGGTAGCATAGACAGGCAGCAGATACAAAAACCAGGACTGCAGATCCAGTTTCCTCAAAAATCCCGCAACGCTCCGTTTATTGGAACAGGGCACCACCACCATCAGCGAGGTTGTGGAGGATGGATTGACAAAGTCCGTCTGAGCGAAAATATCACGTCTTGTTATGAAGCGCGGACTCAACTGGATATCAAAGTGATCTCCATTTTCATTTGCATCATACAATTTAAAATTTAAGTTATACTTTCGGGCAAACTCAAGAATTTCAAAATCTTCGGCTCTAGAAACAGGAAAATATCCAGTTCCTGTTTTCACGGGCATTGTAACGTCCGGTTTCTCAACGATCTTCACAATTGCCGTCATGCCCCTGTAACTGTAGTCAGGGTCTGGGAACTCAAGGTTTTTGAAGTTTGAAATATTATCGACTTTGATAAATCGGGGTAAGGGAAAAGCATGCAAGCGATGAAGTGACAGCACCCCGCTGGGAGGATGCCCAACAGCCACAAGTATTATTTGGAGAAACCTGAACCTGACGACTTGCGAGGTAATATCAGCGAGGAGTTCACTTGTCGCCTCTTTTTCAGTCCACAGAATGATTTTATTCTGTCGAAGGTTTTCTAAGAGTGTGGCGACGACGCTGAGCAGCAAGTGATCCGAATGGCCGTCTAAACAGACCACGGCCATCACCTCTTTACTGAAGACTCTTCTGACCTCAAAGGAAGTCAACTCGTTTGATCGTATAATGGGTATTCCGCGCTGATTCCAATGTTGAAGAGTGCAGTTTCTGTCCTGACTGTGCTGGACAGCTACAATACTCTGAATCGGATCGTGATTGCTGGCAATTTTGATGAGATTGTTGAGAAATCTGATCTGAGTGTCGGCTGCCGCCTCCGTCATTGTAATCCGTAGCAAAAGTACCACCAATATTTTTACTGCAGCTTTCATTTTTCGCTGTGTTACTTAGTTTCCAGCTGAGGTAAAACTGACTCAATGCGAAGTCACTTTCCAATGGCTTTTCTAGAAATGAGTCCCGCTTACTAATGTCCGTCACTCACCATGATAACAGCTGTCAGATAATAATATAAGTCTTAATTTCCTTAATTGCATTTTGTAAATAAGATTACGTTAAAAATAGACATAACAGACGTGTTTTTAGACTTGAGCCAAGGATACTTTTCGTTACAGTCTTATATTTTATACTAAGTATATATAATTTATTTGCAAAATGCACATTCTCATATTATTTAATCACCTCAACATTATTTAAATGGCTTTAAAAAAATGCCAGCCATTAATTGAACACAAGAGAAACTATGTTACTTTCCATTCAGTTATTCAACACTTAACTGTAGCTTTCTTAATTGCTTTCAATACCTATCAAATATGATCCCAGTGTGGATCTGTTTTCTATGCAATCATTATTTAAAAATTAACTCAAACTCGAAATAGAAATCAAATCGGTTTCATCTATTAAACCCTATTATTATTTTTAATGGATTCACTTTGAGTGCGTTGGCTTCAATTGACCGATATTAACGCTGTGCTATTACTGCATTTCTATCGCTGCTGATCGCAATCATATTGGCTTTGTAAATATTTTGCCACATTTATGGGTCAGCTGTGCTTTCGCTTTCCCGCTCCATTTGTTTGTGCAACAATTGAGATCTGTTTCGGTTAACTAATTCCATTCCATTTGGCCAGCGATCGTCGGCGGCTGTCTATCGATAGCCACCGCCGAGCGACAATTTTCCTTGGCATCGGCGCTTTTCTTCTGCCAGATCAGCAGTCAGTCGTGTACCGTTTGTTGCGCCGTTTGGAACGCGAGCGCCGCCGTGAGCGCCACATTGTGAAAAGTGAAAATGGATTTTCCGCCTTGCGCCGTCGATGCGCTTGGGCCGACGAAGCATGTGTCGCCTGCTGTCAGCGATTAACAAGTGTTTTTCCCGCC
Organism: Drosophila kanapiae; assembly: GCA_008042475.1. Taxonomy (NCBI): domain Eukaryota; kingdom Metazoa; phylum Arthropoda; class Insecta; order Diptera; family Drosophilidae; genus Drosophila; species Drosophila kanapiae. The sequence continues at coordinate 23,979 of VNJM01003259.1, forward strand.
CCCCCAAAAAATATCAGCATCCCAGCAGCCCTGTAGGCGTGTGCCAAGCGGAAATGGAAAAGAATTAAATTTTACAAATATTAATTGTCATGACAAATATTCAAATATCCGGACTGGTTTAATCGTGTGTGAGATTTCCTTGTGTAATTGTGTAAATAATATAAACAAATAATTTATGTGACTGAAGTAATATCCAATAAAATTACTTTTTTAAACCTTGCGTAAGTTTGATCTGCCTAAAAATAAATACAAAATAATACATAGTATTTCTAGATCATAAAAATATAAAGGAAATATTTTAAAATGCAAATAACCTTTAAATATTTCAAGCTAAAGTCACTCTTAATAATAAACCTCTACTCTAAAGTATTTTTACTTAAAAATAATAGCTTAGATTAGTTAAACATAATCCTAAACTTATTAATTTGATAAATCCTCAGTTGATATTTCTTTATTTGATTTTATTTAGTACAAAGTTTTGACTGCTGATTATACCTCGACTTATACTCATAAATTACCATTTATGAAATATACTGAAACAATTTAAGAGCCATCACTGTAAATGTGGATTACATATTAATGATTGTTTTGGCTTTGCCTAGGATACACCCAATTAATTTGCTCAACACCTCAAGGCGGACGTGTCGCGACAAAAATTCGCCTGTCGCATGCTTTAATAGTTTCACTAATTTTGAAATTTATTAGCCACCCGCTCGCTTTGATTTACATATCTGTTTTATGTGTAAGTAAGCCGTTTTTATCACCTCCCCTGGCAGTTGTAGTGGAAAAAAATCCGAGCAGTTCAGAGAGCGCCTGAAAACATCAGCAAAAAAAAGCTCGAGACGTGAAAATCCGAGGAGCTGAGAACAACATTAACCCGTCCCTGGGCGACGGGAACTCTGTGCCCAGAATGTTTTGGATCAGCCGCCTGATCTGGCATCAGTCAATGTCAGTTGGCCCAGTGCCAGGTCGGCTGTGTGGGCGGCGACAAACAAACAAATGAGCCAGCAAGCCAGCAAGCCAGCGGGCCAGCGAGCACTGAGCAAAGAAAAGTAAATAAATGCCGAGTGAAGGGAAAGTGCCCGGTCAGAGTCCGCCAACTGTTGCACCTAGCAGCGAAAATCATCTATTCTAAATCATATCTCCAGATGATACTCAGGGTATTTTTCCCCTTTTCCACAATTCAGGCTCCCATGGTGCGTGTCATTCCCGAAATGTGAAAATAAACTTCAAGTGGATTTTTTTCTTTTGTCTCCACGCGTCAAGCATCAAGTGTTTTTGTTGCGAACCGTATTTATGTACACATGTAGCTGTAAACAGTGCGTTTCATAAAAGTATAAGCCAGTTGTCATTAACCTCATATTAATGTTAATTTGAAAACAACAATTTTTAAAATTTTCTACATTTTGTTATTTATACAAAAATTTTAATTATATAAAAAGGAACTATTACATTTTATTAAAGATGGAAAACACTTAACCTCTATGATAAATCTGCGAGTTTTAAGGCAATAAAGTTCTATGTTCTATCCTTCTATCTATCTCATTTGCACTTAAGATGTGTCACAGCTTTGCCAATAAAAAATAGGTCTTTTAATTAATATTGTGAAATTATTATTTGTATAACTTGTATTATAAAATTACACTAAAAATTACACTAACTCTTATGATAATTCGGCGAGCTTAAAGGCCATAAAGTTCTATGTTCTATCCTTCTATCTATCTCATTTGCACTTAAGATGTGTCACAGCTTTGACAATCAACAATAGGTCTTTTAATTAATATTATGAAATTATTATTTGTATAACTTGTAATATAAAATTAAACTAAAACTCTATGATAAGTCTGCGAGTTTTAATGAAACAAAGTTCTATGTTCTATCCTTCTATCTATCTCTTTTCCACATCAGATGGTTAGCCGCTTCTTTATCCACGGAATGTGTCACAGCTTTTCCAAACAAAAGCAGGTCTTTTAATTATTATTATCAAATTATTTGTATAACTTGTATTATTAATTATCAAATAATAATTAAAAGGCACTCTCGCACATCCCAATAGCCTATAAATGTGAAACGCACTGTCCAATCTAAACGCGTTAATATGTATGGCCATATATTTCCGCTCGATTGCAAACATATGTTAAAAACGTCGACAAAAGCATGCCAAATATTCATGGCATATTTTTTGTGGTCTCTTTTTTTGTGTCATATTATTTTAATTTCTATTAATTTTACGCCGCCGCCCCACTCGCCGAAAGTATAAATATTTTAACACATTTTTTCTCTAAAGAATTCTTTAATGGATTTTATTGACTGAGTTTTGGGCCTATAGGTCGGGGCAATGGCATTGGCCAAGTGCAAAATTTATTATACATTTATCATTTAAGTATCTCGTTTTTGTTGCCTTTCGGCTTGTCTGTCCGCGTCTGCTTTACTTCACGTTGAAAATATTTATGAATTTGTTTCTTTTTTTTTGTTATTTCTGAACTTGTGCAATAATTGGCAAAGATATAAGATGTAAATTCAACAATGATATAAAGTGTGTACCATCTGGTTGAAGGCTGTAAACTTGAACGACTTATGAAGTGGGTCAGTGCCTCAGATATATGTATAATTTCTATTAGAAAATATAGGGGATATAATTACATATTATATAGATCAATTCCAAATAGATCTTGATCTTCCATATAGAATTAGGCATTATAATCGACTGCATCATTTCCGTTTTCGGATTTCGTGCCAAAAGTAAGAACGTCATGCACTTGACCACACCGAGAAACACCCTCCTCCTGCCTCTACCATTTTCCAATTTTATATTTGTTGATTTTGCTTGGCTTTTATCTATTTTGTATTTTCAAAATAAATTCCGTTCATTGGAAGCCAAAATGCGTGCAAATTGCGACGCTGAGCTTGTGGAAATCCCAAAATTGCAAACAATTCTTCGAATCATTAATTTTATTAATGATGATTGTGATAGTATTTGCTCTAAAGAAGGTATTACCTTACCTAAAAATTCAAAATAAATATAGCATTTGCTCTGATAAATATCGACATATTTATACATACATGTGTATATGTTTTATTTATTTATTTATCTATTTGAGCGAAATTTATTTGTCTTTCTTCGAATTTTATCTACGAATTTAATTATCCATTTATCTTCCTGAACATCTATTACACGGATCTGGCGCCTTCGTTCGCCTCTTTTATGGTGACGTCAATGTGAAGAAGCCCTACGAGTGCCACGATCCGAATATATATTTATTTATAGATATATGCTTGGAGAATCGGCAAGTCTTTTTCTTGTGGTTTATTTTATTGCTGGCTATAATTGGTTCGTTTATGTGCAAAATGGATGGAAGATAGATAGAGAGAGAGAGATTGCTATGCGAACATCCTGAACTTGAAATAGATGCATGGAAAATGAGGGGAAAAACCAAGGAGTTTCGAGGCAAGGCAGCAAGGCAATTGCACTCGAATTATGATGTTGTTGGTCTTGGTGCAACGTGATTAGTTTATTTTTGGTTCTGCTCGTTGCAATTTGAACTTTGGTTTGAATGGAAACACTAATGACTAAGGAGCTGGCGCTGACTCAAGTGCAGATCTTCTCAGGGCACTGCAAAAAATTGCAGTGAATAAAAACAGTACAGAAAATATGTAGGCATACTTTTAGGAGTTGACTTAAATGGAAATTTTTACTGTACTTGATCTACTGATATATGTTTTATGCATCTAGCGAGATATATAATATATATGATATATGATATATGTTTTTTCCATCTAGCTGGGAGATGTTATACTTATAATCTGACAATCAATATCAACATGATCTGTATATAAGAGAAACCTAATATAAGGAAGGAAAAGGAAGGAATACTAGTGAAAGAATCATTAGTTTTGATTTTACAATCTTTAAGCAAGTTAGATGCCAAATATATTCCTTTATTGAACACAGAAGGAACTATATTTAATAAAGTTAATTAAGAAATGTCTCTAAAGATTTTAAGAATTAAAGCAGGTAACATCTGAAGTAACCACGCCAAATAATTGAAATTCTGCAAATCAAATCGTTGATTAATTTTCACTTTCCTTTCGGAAATATTCAGCAACTGTCGGAATATCTCAATCTAAGCTCGGGACTGTCAACAATGCACATTCTACAATTGTTGTTCCAAAATTGTTGTTTTCGCCCTTGTTGTTATTGCTGTTGCTCATCAGATGACACATAATGACGCATAGCTATGGGCACAACAATGGCAATAGGAATAGGTCAACGCAGGCAAGCTGGCTCCGGCTTTCTACTCCATCAATTAATATTCATAAGCAATTATCAAGCTTGCCATAAGCATTGTATTTAGATGTGAGTGTGTGGGTTCCTCTATAAGATAATTAAAGCAAATTATGATATGTGTCTTTGTGTCAATTGTGCAGTTACAAAAAATATTTGTCAAGCCAAACAAATTTATAAATAATTTGTTTTCTTCATGCTATGTATATTACAAATTTGTGGACTTAATGTTTCACCTTTTACCTGCAATCAATGGTACATAGCTAATTTAAAATGTTTTAAATATTAGATAATTATAAACATCAAGTTTCGAAACTTATTTGCTGTTTCTACTATTTTTGTTATTTGTTTAACGTCTTACTTTGCGAGAGTGTCAAGACTTTACAGACTGCCGGGTGATTTTACTCACCCACCCCTTAGGTAATCAATGGGACATGCTCATAGTTAAAGTAATTAAAAATATTAAGAGTAGAAACCAGAAGAGAGATGATAAAAATATCGATTCTGTATTGATACTTAACGGTAAAGTAGAATAATAGTTTATATATATACATATATGTATATATCGATATTTTAAAATTGCGATAAATCTATATTCTATACATAAAATTTAAATAATAATAATAATAATAAATAAAGCCTTTTTATTATTCTCATACATCGATATGTTAATGTTAACTTAAATCTGATGTCCGATATTTTTAATTTCGATATATTACCCGACTATATCGATATTTTATGGTTAAATTCGATAGTTTTTCCAATCTTTTCAGTTTACTACTATACTTTACATACTGTATTTTCGCTATATCAATTTCGGAGTATTTAATAAAATAACATACGAGTTATTTTGCCACTTTTTTTCTCACAGTGAACGCACACACAAATGCTAGTACTCACAGTTGCTCGCTCGAGTGTTGTTACTCACATTTGTCCAGCATTGTCATCATCATGATGAGCTCCGTGATGATGACGATCGCGACAGTGGACGCACTGCATGGAGCTCAGCAAGAGCGACAGTCGCAGTTTATCCGCCAGCCAAGTCGAAGCGGCAAATCCGCATCCGTAAATCGAATCTTTCAGATCGCTTGCACGCGCGCGTTAAACTCATAATTAAGCATAATAATTAAGGCCAATTAAATGTCGTGCCCACAAACACAACACACACACACAAGCGACCGAAACTAATGTAATATTTGTAAAATATTTTCAACAGGTTGAAAGCATTTAAAATACACAACAAAAATATTCGAAATAATTGCAACAAAGCAACGATTTGTTTATAAAACGAAAAAGAAAAACAAAAAAACACAACGAAAAATCAACCAAAAACGAGCAGAAGCAAAACGCTGAGCATTTAATGGATATACAAGAAGAGAAATAAAATATATAAACCAAAATAATCCCAAGAGACACCGTTAAGAGAGAAAGAAGCAAAAAATATGTTCAATTTGCTGCGAAGATCGCGTCGTGGAAAAACGCACAAGGCGAAAGTCTACGACACAAGTGACGAGGAGGACAGACCCTCGAGATATGGTAATAGTAATGCCACAGGGACAACGACGAGTGCTCTTAGCCAGCAAGAGAGACCGGAAAGAGCAGCAGCACGTCGGGCGGTGATCGAAGAGCTGGAGGACTTTGCCAGCGACGATGATGACAACGATGGCGATAATGAAGCTGGCAGCGGCGGCGACGAAGAGCGTTTAAAATTAGCAAAAACAGCTGCTAATGGCCGCTCCGACAATCTTTCGTATATAAATAAAACGAACGGAGATGCGAGGACGACGGCGGATGGTCGAAATGCGGCTCCCAGCAGTCAAAACGAGGCAGCCAGAGCGATCGCGAGCCGCAATATTGGTGATCGAGATCGGGCATTAATTGGCATTAGTGAGCCACAAATCGATGGTCCCAGTTCCCCCGTAATCGTTCAACGCCATCGTACCGATAACGATCCACAGAAACGACAATCGCTGCTATCCCTGGGAGGATTCCGACTACCCGCAAGCGGCGATAGTACGCCAAAGAGCCCTGACACAGAGCCAAAAAAGCGCAGGACTCTGCAGAAGAGTCGCGAGTTCCTTAGCGACATTTTCATGGCGCGTGGTCGCAACCATCAGCGTCAAAAGCAACAGCAGCAAATCGCAGCCACTGGCAAGACAAATAAATCGAATAAAAGTAATGCCAAAGACGTAATCGCCAGCGCGGCACACCTTGAAACGAACTCCGACCCCGCGCTCGCATCCCCGAATACTTATCAAATGACTTTGGCTAATAATAGTTGCCCAGAGAACGGCGGCGACGATCAGCGTAGAGCGAAGAGCATTAGCCAAGAGCGCAGTAACCTAGCTGGAGCTAGCGAAGAGCACGACCATTTTCCGGCAGAGCGCCAGCATTTTCCGGCCGAGAGTGAGTGGGAAATGGCAAGAGCAATGCGTTCATTCGGTGCCGAGCAGCTCATTCAAGCGGCAAGCGTTGAGCGGGAAACACAACAGCAGCAGCCGGAAGAGCAACAGTTGCCGATAGCCGGCAATGCAACAGGCCCGCAGCAGCATCTGGCCAAGCAGCAGCAACATCAAGCATCGCAGCAGCAGCAGCAGCAGCAGCATCAACAGCAGCAGGAGCAACAATTAAGTGACATAACCATGGGCCAGACCAGCGCCAAACCGAACGAAATCGGTTCGGCGCACAGTTCGCGTGCCAGCACGCCGCGTGAGTTCCGTGAGTCGGTCGTGAGTACGCCGCCGCCGCCGCAACCACCGCCGCGTCATCAGAAATCACCGGAAGTGCCGAAAATCACCGTCGAGGATTGCAGTTTTCATTCCTCATCCTCCGAGGAGGAGGCGGAACACCACGATACCTTCTACGAACTGAATAATCATGCCGAAGATTCGCTAAATATCGAGGAACTCAACGAGGCGCATATAGAGACGCTGGAAGATGAGGTCTTTGCCTCCGATATACCATCGACCATATATCAAAATACGAACAACCGTCCCTGGACACGATTGAGTCATGTTAAGCTGGAGAATGTCCAAGAGGAGGCGGAGGAGGAGGAGCAGGACCAAGATGAGGAGGACGACGACGAGGTAGATGAGGCCGTGGACCTGGAGTACGAGCCACATGCTGGCCATCAGCAGACCAATGGCAACTCACGCCAGTCGGCGAGCAGCGAAAGGAGCGCCCTGAAAAGTGACTCCAATCTGAGCAGTAGCTATGCCGACTCGGGGATTGGGGATCAGGAGTTGCCGCCGCAGCAGCAGCAGCAGAACCATCAGCAGTCGCCACCACAGCCGCCGCCACGGAGCTCCTCGCATCACCTGAACCACCACCTGAACTTCATCCGGGACGGCAACTCCACCGACTGCGAGGAGACCTTTCTGCAGTGCGACGAACTCGACGATAGCGAGTTCAGCGAGCGATTGGTATGCATCGAGAGCATCAGTCTGCCGGATGTGGTTGTGGAGTCAACGACCGCCAGCACGACCACATTAGCATCCGCATCGGCTGCAGCGGGAACGGCAGCGCCAGCAGGCGGAGCATCGGCGACCACAAATGGCGGCTGCGATTCACAGATCAACATCAATATCGCCAATGGTGCGGGGGGCAACAGCCTGGGCAATGTGCACTTTATACCCATTCACGTCGAGGGTCGCAGTCGCAGTCGGAGCGGCAGTCCCAAACAGCGCAGCTGGGACGACAGTTGCCTCGGCCAGGATATGCCGCCCAGCATCGAGATCATCGAGGATGGGAGTATCCTGAACAAGCCGGTGCGCCAAGAAAGTCCGTTCGATAGTCAGGAACTTAGGTGAGTTCAATAAATATGCTTAAGTCACTAAGATATATTTATGAAAGGATTTTTAAAAGAAACTCAGACTGGGAAATAATTAGAAACGTTTTTAGCAACCGGTAATTGAAATAGGAACTCTCTTTCTTTAACTTCAACTAATATATATGTTAATGAAGTCTAGAATTTTATAAGATTTACCTAAGATCTTAGTTATCTTTTAAAATATTAACTAACTGAGAATTTTTTCTATTGTTTCCGCATAATATTAACTAATTATTTGCTTAATACATTATAAAAGCTTAAAGAGGAATCGATAAATAAGAAAGTTATCCAATTTGGAATTTGTTTCATAGATTTATTTCAATACTCAAGGCAAAACAATGATTTCTTTGTTCAAATTTAATAGAATTCAATCTTTTTAAGGCCTGCTAATAAATTAAACATTTAGATTCGTACAAATTTCTTTAGTTCTCGTAAATTTGTAGTTAACTTTTTAAAGCCTATTCCCCTCGAGCGTATACTTGATATTTCAGCTAGTACGAACAGTTGCGGCTTAAAGTGCGACGTATTTATTTAATCACATGCGCATGCCAACAATTTCAGCATTAACATGGCTAGATGCAGGCCATCATTTATCTTGATCTTTTGTGTCATGGAACATGCCTTGTGCTCTGGTTTCTCACACGGATCACCCCATTCAACAGAAATTTTCCCCATATTTCCTTTTCATTCTGTGTTCTCTCTTTTGCCAATTTGATTTTCCTGTTTGATTTGCGTTTCCAGTCAGGGGCGCCTATTTTTAAATGGATCCCAACGTATAAATTCGGTTTCTGAATGTATTCTGGCATCTGCCAATCAAATTTGCCCCTAAATATTTTGCACTAATTAAAAATGTATACCTTTTGCTCGATAGAAAAGGTTAGACTTGGAATAAACTATATTCCCTATAGGAATAAAAATTGTCAAAAAATATCGAATTGCAAACCTTTGAAGCGATCAGCTTTGATGGATCATTTCCCTTCACAAAATATTCCGAACGAATAACAATATTTATAGTACCGAATTCCTTAGAAAATCCCACTTGTTTCGGTTCGTGTCTCTCATTACGTATACGCAATGTGAAAGCTATCGCCTGGTGGCATTTTCGTTGGCTTTGTTTGGCCTTCGCCCGATATGACAGATTATGACAGCCGGTGCGGCAAGTGTCTCATATTTAAATGGCGAAAATTATTTCGACAAATTGTATTTATGTAAAATTTCGTGTTTCAATAATACTTAATAAACATTGAGAGATTTTTGGTTGAAAATCAAAAATAAATTCACTTCGTCATTTCTTGTTTCGGTTGTGTTCTTCCTCTTCGCCTACAATTCTTTTTTGGCAGCATGTCGACCATTTCCCACGCTTGTTTTTTGGCTTACTCTAACAGAGGGTACGATACTTGGGATTTTGCATTAAAAATAAATATTAGAATGTGAGGAAATGTAAAGAATCAGTCAATGCCAGCAAGGAATACCTAAAAAGGGTTTTAAAGAAAGGTAGTTCTTTGAAACTATCTTATATACTTTCCAAATATGATTTTAAATCTTTTAAACTCAAGAAATTATGCAGATTTAACCTGTTTATATTTTTTACGAATAAAGTGCCTTGCTTTCCAGAGTATCCACAGCTTCGACTTGAATTAATCTTTGTAGTTTTCCTCGCAATCATATTTTCTCATGTGCATAGAACACGATCTGCCTGCTCTAGTTTTTATTCGCTTTGCTTATTTTAGGCGGACTGCAGAAAAGAGATAAGTAAATTTTAGAAACGTTCATAATTAGAGCGAACTTGTGAGGATGTGGGCAAGAAGGGGGCATGCACTTGTGGAATTTTATTTGGGTTGTTCTTGATTTTGGTGGATAATTGATTGGGCAGATGGGAGAAGAGGTGCCGTATTTTCCTAGCTAGCATTGAAAGATTGTTTATTCCGCGGGCACAAGCGGCGTATGCGTAATTTCCCTCGAATAACTAATGGCCATCTTTCCTGAAGCTTCGACTGTTGCCAGTGCTGCTTCCTCCCCTTCAACACCCATTGTTTATCTAATCCAATTTAATGAGCAACTTGGGCATAAACACAAAAGAATCCAAGCAGGCAACAACTATGCATTCGCAACGGAAAGTTCACAGGCATCACAGGCAGAGATGCTGCTCTTGCCAAAAATAATTGAAATAACTTTCAATCTAAGTACACGGATTTGCATCTGTCGCTTCCTCTGCCTCCATCTCCCTCTATCTATCTTTATCTCCGTCTGACTATCTCTAGAGCAGAGCCACAACCGCGTGTCACAAAATTTGATAAATTCACTTCTTATTGTCTATACGAAACATATGTGCGCATAATGTGGACAGTGGCGGACAAAAAAAGCAAAAGGAATTATAAGAAATATATTTTTCAAGCTTAAATTTATATATTATATGTTTTTATATATTTTCTTAAATCACAAAGAACTTAAATTAAATCTTATAACTCCATTTGTTACCAAGTTTCGTTATTATTAAATATCTCTGCTTTGTTTCCTATTAAAGAAAAACAAAAGGGTCTTAAAAATTACTTACAAATAAATTGGCGATCATTTAGCCGTACTTTTTCCTTTGTTATTAATTTATATAACTATGTATATTCATTGAATTAAGACTTCTTCAAAAATAGTCTCTAGTCTAATAGGATCTTTAACTGTTTAATGCCATTCTGCTTGACTTTAATTGGATTTACAAGTTGTATCTATTTGACACTGTTGAAACGCACTGTACTTGCGGTAGAGAGCGACAAAGAGTTGGCAAAATGCGCAAACAAAAACAACGAAAAGTCCTTGATTTAAAAATAAACTTTGCGCATTTTCGCAGCAACCAAGAATCGACTAGGATAAATTCAATTAAAACGTATTTCATTTTTGCGTTGAAAAGCCAAAACAAAACAAAGCACAGAACAGACACAAATATACATACGTATATATATTATATTATATAAAAGTGTTGCTGTATCTCTGTCTACGCCTGTATTCGTAGCTATATCTTTGTACATATTGTATCTCAACAAATTATGGTTGAGGAAGACATTCCCACTGTTTTTACACCTCATTCGCATTTAACGAGCTTTTCCATTCAAATTACGTCAGGCAAATGTCTAGCTATAGGTAAGCGCGATATCTATATACGATATATAGAATAATAATAATTATTCTTTTGTGGTTTTACTTTTATTTATTTATTTATATTCGTGCTGCGTGCGCTGAACACGTTTGTGATTCATTTTGTTTGTGTTGGGGATTATTCAGTGACAAGTTTGTGTTTGAAAAATTCGTCTGACAGTTGAGCTGATCTGTCTAGGGATTTATCTATCTCTTTTCTATTCCGAGTGTTACTCATCCTTGTACTCGATATTTCAGAAAGGAACTGAAGCAGCAGAAAGCCCGATTTAGCAGCCAATTGGATGATGCCCACAAAAATGTCCATCAACTGGAGGCCAAGGTGGGCGACATGCAGCTCAAGATCCAGGCATTAGAACAGGAACTGTCCCTCAAGCAATGGAATGTGGAAAGTGAGTGAAATATATATATTAATTCCTCAAAGAAATCCTCCTAATTAAATACAAATTAATTATATTTTTAAAGGACTGCAAGGTGAACTGGGTGCCGCCCACAAGGACGATGAATATGTGAGGAAAAAGCTGCACCTACTGGAGGATGAAAAGGTACATTTACGGCACAAATACAGCGAAGATCAAGATGAATTCCAGCGCAAATATGGTGAGTATAAATGGTTGTCAAGTGCTTATAATAATCACACTAAATGCTGCAGTCTAGATTACTTAATTTTAAAAAATGTTTGCGATTATTTTGTACCAATTTTCATTTCTTTTCCCAGACGAACTTGAAGCCAAGTACGACGAACTAACCGAGAAGTACAAACAGACCCAGAGCCTGGCCAGCAGCTTGCAAACGCAACTGGCCAGCGCCCAAGTCGATGCTGAGGAATGGCGCCAACAGGTGGATAGGATCCGGGCGGAGCTCGAGGAGCAAATACGCATCCTGAAAGGCGCACTGGACAATTCCGAGGCGGAACGTAAAATCTGCGAGGATAAGTGGCAGAAGGAGTTCGAAATGCTCAGGACACACAACCGAGGTGGGAAAGAAACCCTTAAAAAATTTGTAATAATGGAAATTAACTAAACTTCTTTTAATATTTAGAGCAAGAGGAATCCCTGATGACCGACTGCGAGTGGCAGCTGCGGCAAATGCAACGTCAGTGCAAGGACAAGGTGGACAAGTCCAACTACGAGCGGAAACAGGCAGCCGCCAAGGCGGAGGAACTGGAACAGGAGCTGCAGTCGCGCCGCAAGGAGGCAGATCATCTGCGCACCTGCCAGGCCCAGGTGAACTCGCTGAGGGGCGTGGTCAGCGAGCAGGAGCAGTCCATCCAGACGCTGATGGACCGCATCGAGAACCTGAAGGCCGATCTGCAGTCGGCCAACGAAAATCTCGAGGCCCAGATCGAGGCTGTGCACAAAATCAAATATCAGTGTGATAAGTGGGTATATCTAGATTAAAAAGTTTTTGGACTGTGGCTAATAATCTATATATATTTATATTATAGTGCCATCTATGACAAGGAGCGTCAGACGATCTACAAAATAGACGAGGTGCGCAATGAAGCTGCCGCCTTCTGGGAGAACAAACTCTAGTAAGTAATATTTAATCGTTATAATAGGGATAAAATATAAAATGTAGATATAGAGACAGTGTATCGAATAAAACAGAATAATACAGACTATGTAGATCAATAATACATCCATATTTGATGGGCCGATATATAAATCGATATCGGCATTTGAGAGAAAAATCGATATTTAGAAGTTGTAGTTTATATTATCTGATATATTATCTGAAAAAGAGACAATTTAAATAACATTTTTCGGATATCTTTCGCTAATATCAATATTTTAAAGTTAAATATTTTTATATTTGATATAACAAAGTTTGCAATATTATTCATATGGTATTGAAAGCAATACTTCATTCGATATGTCATATCGGACTTTTTCTCTCGATAAGCATCCCCATAAATATGTAACGATTTTTTAAAAGTATATATGTTCCTCGATATTTCGTCGATTCTTTTTTTTTCAAGTATAGTTTATATCCTTTTTATGGTAATATACTTTCAAGTAATGCTAATGCAGTTTAAGTCTCAAGAAAGACTGTTTGGCAAAGGCAGAATATTCGATCTCCATCCTCGAATACCGAGTTCCATTTTTTTGTATAATAATATTAATTATTGTTTATTATTTTTTAACCTCAGCACAGAGATGACAAGACTGACAAATGAACTGGAGTCCGTGTATGTGGACGAGCGCCGGGATGCCTTGGACAAGCTCCAAAACGAGCACATTGAGGAGCTGCGGGCACTGACCAATCGATATACCGCCAACGAAGAGGAGCTGCGAGCCGAGGTCTGTTCCAAGCTCCTATAAAGTCAAATCAAATTTAAATTAAAATTATCAAAAACCCCTTTAGATCGAGGATCTGCACCAGAGCCTCGAGCTTAAGAAGCAGGACTTTCTTAGCCTGCGCGAGCGTTCCGATAATGCCCTGCTCCAGACTCGCATGCATTTGGATCGGGCGGATCGCGAGTACCAGAACGCCATGTGCCGTGAGGAGGATCGACGCGTGGATATGGAGGAGAAGCTGAAAAAGGAGTTCGAGACGGAGAAGGAGGAGATGGAGGAGAAGTTCCGCGAGCGCCTGGGTCAGGTGAAGGAGGAATTTGCCAAGGAGCTGCAGCTCTCCACGCAGGACATGGTCGATACGCATCGCAAAGAGCTGGGTGAGTTCTCTTTACCTGGAGCTCCCAAGTCCTTAGAATATATATAATAGATTATCCTTCCCATAAAATTTAGACTCTCAGAAGGCCAAGCTGCAGACGGAGAGGGACGAGGCGATGCAGGAACTTGTGGAGCGACATCGCGCCAAAATGGCAGCTGCCGATGAACGATTCAAGTGAGTGGCGGCTACCTGATTTTACCTGTGTCAGGACACCCCATCCTTTCCCTTCTAAAATCGCCTAGTTACCATTGGCTTGCCTATTGAATGTCTGGCTCCATCCCCACTCATTCTCACCTTTGAAGACGTTGTTCATCTCGTTTTCTCTCGTTTCACACACACATTTTTTTTTCCAACATCTCATTCAGCATGATGGATCGGCATTTGGGGCGATCGACATCGCATCCAGCCGGGATGTGGGCGCTGGCCAAGGGGGCGTGGCCGTACATGCCAACCATATATGTTCTATATCTGACCATGTCGCCGCTGATCGCCCTCGCATGCTTAGTGTTCAATATTGTCGCTGTGCTCTATATCAAATACCGTCATCTCCTAATGCGCCAATAAAAAAAAACAAATGCTAATACCCTGCCAACAGTTATATAGCTTGACCTAATGCCCTTTTAATTTAAAGCAAGGGGAGAAATCAAGGGACTAGAAAAAAAGCGAAGAAATGTCGAAATCTTTTTTATATTTTCTTTAAGAAATATACGTTTCTCTTTAGTAGTTTTTAAATATATAAAACACAACCTTCTTGCCAGTAAAATTGTTGAATAAATAAATGCCTTTCTTAAAAGTAATACAAGTCTTTATAAGTTAGTCTTATTTCTATATTTCTTTATGCCAATGTTGCTGTTAATTACACAATTTTGTCAAGAGTTTTAATCATAATTAGTTCTCTTTAAATGGGGTCACTTTTCATGCCAAATATAACATTTTAAAGTCTTTTAATTATAGTAAAAATAGTAACTAGAGAGTTAGCAGGAACCCTTAAAAAAAAAAATAAATATGCTTGCAAACTTTGCCTCCACGAGTACGATTCTCCTAATATTTTACTTTCTCTTTCTCGCTATGTGTGTGTTTCCAACTCAACTCCACCTCAACCTCTGCCCCGTCTATATAACCTAAATATAACCCAACCCTGCACCTGCATCCGCATCCGCAGCGATGTAGAACTTCGGCACCAGCGCAATCTCAAGGACCTGAAGGCGGCCTACGATGCCGAGAAGGCGGCGCTGGACAAGCGCGACATCAGCAATGCCAACGAGATCGAGCAGCTGCACCGAAAGTGCCGCTGCCTGACCAACCTGTAAGTGAGCCCCACCTGAGCCACCTGAGCCACCTGAAGATCCACCTGATCCACCTAATTCTCCTCTCCAAAAACCCATACCACTTATACCCTCCCAACTGAGTTATTAATTCTTTATTTTCCAAAGAGTTTAACCTTTATTTGCTGTGGTTTTTTTCTACACATAAGTATTTAAATTTTAAGGGATTGCTTAAAATAATATATATTTTGAAGACTTGCCTAGTTTATCTCTCTTTTTTGTAAGTACGATCTTAGAAATACATTTGATATCTTATAAAATTAAGTTTTCTACAATGGTTATACTTTCCTTTAATGTTTTCTTTGAACAAATAATTAAAACAAAGAAATATGGTATCTGTTCTTTAGCACTGTAAGTCAAGTTTGTGCACCGAATGCCATGATCGGAGCATCGAAGATATATCGCGATAAATGTAGAATATTTGTAGAATTTATTAATATTTTAAGATGTATTTATTTTTCTAAATAGTATTAAAAATACATTTAATGCGCATTGTCTTACAAAAAGCTTACAAATGAAAGTAAATTTGAATCAATTTTAATTTTTAATTAAGTACTCAGGAAAATAAGGAACTTAGAACACGGAAAAACTCTTTAAACCAAACCTTTAAAACTTTCTCTACTTTCCCCTAACTATCTATTTGCTTGTCCGTGTCGTGGGCTGTTGTACGCTAAGTCAGTATCCACTGTCCTTTGTCTTCTAAACTTTCCTTTAATTATATTGAATTTTTTAACATCTTCTCCGTAGATTCGAGGAGATGCGCATGAGATACGAGCGTCGGGATCCCCGAGCCGAGGACCTTCGTGAGATTTCCGAGCTCAGGACCCGCTGCGATAGTCAGGAGCGGGATCTCTTTGTGCTCACCGATCGCCTGCGGGAAATGCAGATCCAGATGTCAGAGTTGCAGCAAAATGGCGACCGGAAGGGCAACGGGAAATCGGTGAAGAAGCCGCCGCCCAAATCGATAGCCACCAGCTGTGACGTCATCTACGAGGAGAACGAGGAGCGCGAATCGCCGGAGCAGGAAAATGGAGAGAACTCCTCCCAGGGGGATGACGAGGACGAGGAGGAGGACGCCGAACAGGAGCCCAGCGACACGGAGTCGAATCACACGATCGAGGTCAATGGCAAGGCCGATCGGATCAATGAGGACGACGCCCATCTAATTAGCGCCGTGTGATTCGTCCTTGTGTCTTTAGTCCAGTTTCTTCCGAATTTGTGGCTGTATTTTTCGAGGTTCCCCGAACTGTATCCAAGGATCAAGGATGCGAATGGATGTTCCCAGGTGCCTGTGCTGCCCTCTGTGTCGCCGGATACGGAAATCGCGCCCACTCTCAACCAAACGCTCAAAGCTTGAACTCATAAATATTGTAAAAAAAATTCATTTCTGAATTGGTTTCTGAAACCGCAAAAAACACAAAAAACAACGAAATAAATGTAAATATTTTTAACTAATATATTATAGTTTAATTTTGGAAACTGGTATTTGGTTTATTTGTTATAAATCACCTCAGATTCCATTGAAATTATTTTTTTTTATTTATTTTAGTTCTTTGCTGTTTTTACATCACTATTTACATTACTCTACCCAAACATTACATAAATTCTACATGACATGTTGCACCCAACTGTTAACTCAGGTTGCGGCCTCAGTTCAAAGCTCGTTCGAACTCAAACCAGCAGCGCTCTCTGCAACTGTCTCGCTTCAACGCGACCGGCATTTGCAAGAGAACTTCAAATGCCAAAAGAGTTTAAAAGAGAGTGAGGCTTACCATGAGTTGTTATCATTTTATCATTTTGGTTAAAAATGTTTTTTTTATTTTTTATTAACCTTTAAATTAGTAGGCTAAGGTACAACTGTTTTCTATATTATATTATGCAATTACATTTTTTATTTATTTATTTTATTTTAAAGTTTATTTCTACAGGACAGACGATTTTTTTTTTTAAGAAATCCAAAAATTTATAAGCCTATTTAATCAATTTTTCACTAATTTTAAATTAAAAAATAAAATAAATTCATCTCTTTGTATGCTAAACTTAATGATAAATTTTAATTATCAAATATCGTGCATTTGTGCAACTCTCTTAATTGGAAAAGCCGCCTGTTTCTCCCGGCTTTTCGAATGTACCTCTCTCTCTCTCAGAAATTGAGCGCAGAGAGAGACAAAATCCTCCCTCGCTTCTCTAGAGTTGCCACCATCACTCTCTGACAAACTCTATCGAACATCGCACCGCCCTGTAAATCGTAACATTATGTTAATTGAATATCCTGTTGTGTTTGATGTTGGTTCAGTTAAATTTACTAACTAACTAAAAGTTACTATCATGAGTGGCCTGTCCCTTAATCTGTCTGATTTTTACCTACCATCAACACAGAACGAGTATAAAACCTTACGCAGAGCTATGAAACAAATAAAATTGTATGCTCGACGTTCGTTGTTATGTTCGATGTTCAGTTCAAACTGAAAGGTTGCCTCTTTGTGGATTTCAATTGTGGACTTTGTGGACCTTGTGGGGTCCGGATTCAAACTCGCATGCAAGTTGAAAAGATTTCAGTTCAAAAAAAAATTTCTAGAAAGGCGGTTGAAACGCGGGAAAGTCGTAGCTCTTACAATTTCCAAGAACTTCTTACCGCTCCGCCGCGGAATTCGGAAAAGTCGTAACTGGAAATTGAACACCGGGATTTGCCCAAAAAATAAAATTACAACTCAACGGCTAGTTGTGAAGAAACAGAAACTGCAAAAATATAAACGCCGGTTGAAACAGTTTTTTTTTCGGGAAAACAAGAACTCAGAAGTTATTGAAAAACAAAATATGATAAACAAGAGCAAGTGTTGTGATTGAAAGCGGTAGCAAAACGTGCTATTTAACCGGCAAACAATCAGGAAAATAATTAACCATTAAAGGCGAGTACAAGGAATCGTGATAACGGAACGAAGGAGCTGGGGTAAAGCGAAGAACCAAGCGGCAGCAGCAATTTGTTAATTTTAAACGTCGTGTGTGTTCTTTCTTGCAAGACACAAAAAAAAAAACATCAATTTGCATTTAGCAAAAGTTACTTACATTCTAGATGCAAGGTCGTTTGGGTCAAAGTTTGGCAAGTGCAAGTGACAAAACGAATTTGGATAAATAAATAAGAATCGAGAAAAGAAGACGCGGCTCTTGGGCCCTACTCCCTGCCGCCTGTTCCGTACTTTTTGAGCATCGCCGCGTCGCGTAACCCAACGGTAAATCTTTCGCCCTACGTGGCCTGCGTGTGTGTGCGTGCCCGTTTTTCGGTTTTGTTTTCGTCTCCTTGTGTTCACCAGCCTCCGTCTCCCACCAACTTCTAATTTGCTCAACGAAAAACGAAATGTAAGTGCCGCTACTTTTATTCCTTCTATGTGTATGTATAGAGTATGTGTTATTGTAAAAGATTTGAGAGAGTGTGTGCTGCAGCATCCACCAAGCGCCGCATTTAAAGGATATTCCTAATCCGTTTTATTGATTGCAGGGCAGAAGGAACGAGAAAAAAGGCCCTACAGCAACAAGAACAACACAGCTGGAGAGCTCAAATTTTCTACGTTTGTGTGTGTCTCTCTGCCTCTCTATGTATGGCTGTGTGTGTGTGTGTGTGTGCGCCCGTGTTTAGTTGTTGTTCTGGCAATCTGTGCCGCTTTTTTATGTTTTTATTCCTTTCCCATTCTCATCCTATCCTCTGGGGTTGTAGTTGTTATTATTTTTTTTCCCTGCGTCTCCTCCTGCCAGTGGTGTTGTTGTTGTTAGTGTTGTTGTCGGTGATTTTGTAGTGCCTGCTGTTTTTCGATTCTCTCATCTAATCTGACTCTTTGCCCGCTTTTTATTGTTGCCTCTGCCCACGGATTTCCTGACAAATGTTAATTATTTATGCAACGCTTCCTTCAGTCGTTTCCCAATGAATATTATTATGATTATCCTGCCTTGGAAGGAAACTTCTGTAAATTTCAATTTCCTGCTTTAAAATGCAAGCTCAAAAATGTTGATTACAAAATTAATTAGGAACTGGATTTGTAATAATTAATTAAATGCAAAGTTTCTACAGTTTCAAGACTAACATAAGTTAATAACTTTTTAATAACAATTTATTAAATAATATTGAATTCTTCTTTTTTTTATGAATAGTAGCTTACAGTCGAATCAATAACTAATAATTAAATAAGGCAACACAAATAAATTATATGAAATGCAGTTTTTACCTAAAATAAGGTGCTTTCCACATTTTTGGGGTGTTTTAAAATTAATACACTTCTCTCAAACTAATATATTCCCTTAACAATCTAAAATTTACAATCAAAATACATTTAAAATCATGTCCTGCGCCTATAAAAATAATTCCGATTGGGTCGCAATATTTTACTATTTTTATGAACAATATAAATTTAATTAAAAAGTATTAAGTTGCAGTACAAGTCAAATAATATTTTATTTATTACAGAAATCCTAACTTCTGCGACTAGTTTTCTTGAATCTGTTAAATAAAGAAGGAATTTATAGTTTAAAACCATTTTTAAGTCTACAAGACGTTTGAATAAAAATAAAAAAAGCGCAGATAAAATTCAATTTAAGTAATAATCCAAAATAAATACAGTTATTTAAAAGTACTCCTAAATAAACCCCCCCCTATGTTAAAATTTTAAATAATTCCCCTAAAGGGTTTAAAACCTTACCAACATTTTATAAACTTCAAAAATACTCTCTACTAATAGAATTTGTGGTTAATCAATAAAAATTTAATATATTTGAACGAATTGAAAGACCCACGAGTGCAAAAGTTTCATGCAACTGTCGCAAAAGTGTCAAAATAAACAATTTAATTGCTTACTTTTAGATGGCAAGGCGATTATTTTTAAATCTGCGGAACACACCTTTTTGCTCGGCCTCTTTCGCGTTCCTGTTCGCCCGCTTATCTCTCTGCTTAATAATACTTGTACACTTTCGCAGCGTTCCATATCTCGGTGAATAACTTCATCAGAAAATTAAGCGAAATATGCCAGGCACCTGCCCCCGTGGGCATAACTCAATAATCACATCAAATGTCGCCACTGGACCGCCTTGAACCCCCGGCTTTCCCCCCCCATTATGCTCTCTGGAGCGGAGCAGCGGTTGCAACACCTCCTTAAGAGGTGTGTCCACCGCCTGGTCAGCCCCTCACCGCCTGGCTTATACAGCTCCTTGGTTTCACAGTGCCTTCTCAGCTCCTTGACTGCTGCTCAGAGCTCCCCAGCTAATGCCGCACAGCTGCGCGCCATTTAAGTCGCTGACAAGTGTTTTGCCGGCATCTCCGGAATGCGACGGAGACGGAGAAGTCCAGGGTTCGGGCCACAGAAGCCGCGGCGCAAAAAGTGGCAGCCAACATTGCTACCAATTATGCGATAAGCGAGCGGAGCCTCCTCAGCACCTGATGCTGTTCGCCGCACAATTGTGAGAAAACTTTAGGCAAATACAATGCGGGCCCGCAAATTAGAAGCTTAAAGTTTTGAGTTTCACAGCGGAGTTTACATTTTTTTTATAGGCTGCAGGCAATTCAAGCTAATTTGAAATGGCTGAAAGGAGCGATTTAATAAGGTAGTTTAGTATTTAGTTACTTGAGTTAATAAAGGAACTTATAAAGGAGAGATTTACGTTATAGAGATCTTCAAAAGGTTTCCAATTTTCAGACAATATTAAATATTACTATGAACAAATAATTAAGGAATAAGTGCAAAAAATAATTGATTTACTTCTCAGAATCCCCAAGGGAAAGCCAAAGTCGCAGCAGCGTTTACTCTTCCCACACTTTTCAATTAAGGCCCATTTTATTTTTTCTTGCTCGCACCTTACCCCAAAAGATTCGTGCAACTTGCTGCAGCGGAACAACGTGTTAACATGGCAAAAAGGGGGTTGAGGAGATACCGCCTAATGAAGTGATTAGACTGCGATTTCGCCGATTTCGCTCCCCTTAAAGAGTATGCGAAAGAAGCATAATAATAATGGAAGCAAACACAAAAAACAAAAAAAATGGAAATTGGATGGGGAAAACTAACAAAAGGCCGCGTGCGCAGCCATCAAACGAAACGAAAAGCGTGCAACTGCAACGGCAACGGCAACAACAACAAAAAAAAAGGGAAAAAGCATCGGCAAGAACAAGAGCAGAGGAATGACCTTATATTGCAACTGCAAGTCAAACAAACGGCCGCTAATGGGTGGCCTGCAGGGGGTGGCGGGGCGCAGTGGATCGGTAGGCGTAAGCCCGGCCGAAGGGAGAGAACCGGTCGATGGCCATTGGAGGCCGCTCTCTGCTGAGTCCAGCGCGGCAACTGCGGGGCAATTGGGCCAAAAGCATAAAAATCAGTCAAGAGTCGCCTCCGCCAGCTACGTTCAGCATTAAAAGCGACAAACAAACAAACAGACGGACACTGCAGAAAATCAGCCACAATAAAGATGAAGCATTAAAATCTTTATGCTTTTATTGATTCTTTTGGATATAAAATAGGTTTAGTTGATATCCAAGGGCAGATTAAATAGAGTTTAGTTTTTAAAGAGTATTTACTTTAAATTATGGCAAAAGAGTAAGATAAATTAGGAAATAATTTAAAGTTATGTTGATAAATTTGCACTTTTGTTTTCGAAACAATTCTTATAGTCTAGAGGTGCGAATTATTTTTCTCTGTGAGCGAACAGGAGTAAAACTCCCCAACTGGGAATGGACACTGAGGACTGGGAACTGCGAATGGGACTGTGACTGGGCCTCGGACTGTGACTCGTACTGGACCTGGACTTGGAACAGAAACCTGGACACTCGCATCCAAAAGGCCGCCCGTGCGAGCGCAGGCAGGCAGGCAGCAGGCAGGCTCAAATCGATTTTCTCGCAAACTTGGCCAGGCCGAGCCGCCGCAGGGCCAACAACTACTCGCTGTCCTCGGCCCTCTGCTCCACATTGCCTCATTCTCGTTCTCATTCCCATCCTCCGTCTGCTCCAGCTCCTGATCCCCAGACTCCATCATCCTTCGTTCCCTGCGCCTGCTCTTATTTGGCCAGTAATGGATATGGTCGAGGCGCGCGCGGTTTTTGTACTTTGTCCTAGAGGATTGCAAGGGTATGTGGCATTTGGCCATCGAAGTGTAAATGTTGAAAGAGGAATTAGATAGTAAAAAGTGATTTAAAATGGAAACAATATATTTTTTTGTACACCATTTTATTTAAAACAAATTTTATTATGGAAAACTATAGGATAGACAAACTTTTTGAAAGTGTGCAGTTTATTATTATAATTAAGAAGAGGAATACAATTTGGAAAATAAATAAACCGAGTATTGTGTAGTCGAAAAGCTTATCCCACTTGCTTGTTAATGATGCTGCTGTTAATGATGATTCCTTTGATGATGATGATGATGATGATGGGGATGATGCGGCGGCCACGGTTTCGCTGATTTCGCTGCTGGGGTCTGCTGGTGCAGCTAAAATTGCAAGTCAAACTGTCGTCGCTGAGCGTGGTTTAGTTGTTTTACTCGTGGCATGGAGCTGCTGCTGCTGCTCCTCCTTCTGCCGCCTCCCTTCTAGCTGCTACCCCTCCTTTCTCCGGATTGGTAATTGCAATTGCAATTTTCTCTAACTGCAAGTCCGGCTCCGGCTCTGGTTTCTTCTACTGCTCCCGCTCATTCTGCTGCTGGGGGTTAGTAAATCTGCAAATTGCATTCGCCTAGCAAATTTAGTGGCAGCCGGAGTCAAGTACATTGCTCTGAGTTATTTAATTTGTGTTATAAATAAATTTGTTTAAGGCCATATTTTGCCATTCGCCGCTAGAAATTGGAAAATGGAAAGGGTTCAGGGGGATAATGTTTGCCAAAGATCTATTAAAATCGGAGTATGAATGCATTTTCTTATATTTATTTATATTTGCTTTGATATTTTATAGATAAAGGATTGGTTTGTAAGGGAAAAATTAATATATTATGTGTTGAGAGGCAGACAGTAGCTGCTTCCTCTTTATTTAAGGAATAATGTTACTTTTTTTAAATAATTTAAGTACTTCAACCATGGTAAAAAATCGAAAAGAACACATTTTGTAACTCAAAATAACTGAAAACTACAGGAATAATCCGTTTTGAGTGCCACAATCACTTAGGAATAACACTAATTGAAATCATATCCCCAGCTAGAGGGTGGCAGTAGTGGGGAGTCTCTGTGAGACAGTCTGGGAAGGGAGGCTGTCAGAAGGCCAAACCAATTCCCGGTAAGAACAACATAATTCGAGGCCAGCAGGGACGAGGGACAGAGCCAGCAGCATGTTATATGCAGCATAGCAGCATCCAAGTCGGGCGAATCTAGACACGCAAGGCAACAGCATTTGCATTTGGCCCGGACAGCAATTACCGAAGCTGGCTCATGATGTTGGCCTCATGATTCTCTGTTGGCCCGAAGCCTTTGCCACCTGCTTGTCTGGGAAATCTCTGGGTGTCTTCCTCTATCAAACAGATGAGTTCAAGATAATAGCAATAATTATATTATATATTAAATATATGTAGTTTTGGGATATAAGTTTTTATTGAAATTTACAAGATTTAATGATTATAAATATATTTTATCGTAATTTATCTTATTTTTCACATATCCTCACTCGAAAAGGTAATAAATTAACCAAAATTCCATAGCTGGAACATTTTAAATAATAAAAATACCTGTAAATACTCAAAGAGCTATTATATTGACTGCAAGTGTGTCTCCTTCCCTGCTGCGTGTGTGTTCCTAGCAGTTTAACTGACGTGACTGTCAATAGAAGGAAAAGGGGGAGTGGCTGGGAACACGTGGTAGTGGGGGGCACTCTATATAGGAGGGCGGCGGTGGGAGCCCCTCGCGTTTTCATGTTTTTCAAGTTGTCTGCAAACGACACCCGGCGACGTCGCCTTTTGCACTGATTTTTGCCTTGGCGCTGGCCTGCGCCTTGCCTGCTGGTTGGATCATCATCAGCAAAAAAAATAAGGAAAGCAAAACAAGAGGAGTGAGCGGGGGCATCAATGACAACCGAACAACAACAAAATCAAGGATGCCTAGATATAGTAGAGGCGATCAACTTGGGGGATACCTAGGACTATGTGCGGTTAACCTTATGGCAAGTGTGCTGATAATCAGAGTTTTATGGGAGAAGAGGAAATATAATCAGTATTATTCCTTTAAGATAATATATTATATATTCGAAGAATTCCAAATATATTTATGCTATTATTTCTACATAATTTAAATGCAAAATAAGCATAAGTTTTCTTTTCCATTTTGTATAGATACTTTACATTCAACTTCCTCCCAATTTATCTTCAAGATAATATACCTTAGGCATCCGAGAGATACAAGGACAGCGACTACATCGCATTATAGAGGCCAGACCTTGGGCTGCATCTTGCAACCCTTTTGGAATTTCCTCCCTATTTCTGCATGTATATATCCTGCCTATATCCAGGAGAAGGGCGGTAAGGTCCCGACCCGTATCTCCTCCTCATTCACAAAAGCAAAGAGAAAGAGAGAGCTGCTGAGCGGAGCTTTGCGTTGCATTTTTGCTTATTTCTCGGCTGCTCTTGTACCTCTTCCTGTTGGGTGTACTTGTTATTGTTGTTGTTTTTGTTGTTTCTGTATTTTTGTTTTCTTTTTTTTGGTTTGTTGTTGTTTTTGCCATTGCTTTAATTATTGTTCCGTTTCGTCTGGCATTCGTTGCTGCACTTTTCCTTCATGTTTGTGTGTTGTTTTTTCATCAGTTTTTGTTTTGGTTCTTGTTTTTTTGTTTTTGTTTTTATTTTGTTTTATTGCAGTTCTTCTGCATTTCAGTGGGCAGAGAGAGGGAGCTGTGTGGGGGGAGGGGTGTTGGCTGAAAATAATACAATAGGCGCACCGAATCACTTAAATCATTCACAGCTTGGGGCGGATGTGTAATGGATATGGCTGATTGAAGAGGGAAATACTCGTGCGGGTGATTGAAGTGTATTTACGGGATTTTTGCACTTTGCAATTAAATTCGTACAGGAAATTCCATAGTCCTTAACTATGTTTAGTTAAAACTTAACGGCAAAAGAATTAATAACAACAAAGGTCGTTTTTGACCTACTCGAATAAAGTGTATATTCTACCCTATAATCCAGATAAATACCTGTTACCTAGAGTCCATTTTAAGAGGCTTAGTTGAAAAGGTCAGACTCCACTCTGCTCAATTGGTTTCGCTCTGTTCACTTGATAAGATCGTTGCTCCATTAATTCGTTTCGGCGCTCTGTCCTCCCTTTGTGATCTCTAACCGAAGAAATTCCAAATTCTTTGACTTTGAATGATGCCCAAAAATGTTCTTCCATTATTTGTTTTTTTTTTTTTTTTTTTTAACTGTGAATGATGCCAGTTGGTGGTGATTCATTCTCGACTTTGTCCGATTGCTCCTCGTATTGTTTGGTTCCTGGGGGGGAAATCCCTCGCATGTAATTATTTTAAAGCGTTTCCCATTTTTTTGTTGTTGTTGTTTTGTTTAAATGTCTGTGGAAATGCAATTGCAACGATGCTGCCGTTCTGTTTCCCCGCGAACTTCTAAAATCCAAAGCAAAGCCCAACCGCCCAAAAAACATTTCACTTTTCTTTGTGCCAAAACGAATAAAAATAGTAGAAAAAAAACAAGGGGAAATGAAGGCAAAGAAAAGAAAAACACAAATAAAATGCAAAAGTTCGAAGCCCCCGGAACGCTTTTGCCGGTTACTTTAACTGCCACAGCGAAAGGAGCAGCACCAGCAGGAGCAGCAGCAGCAGGAATAATACAAAATAAAAGCCGAGCGAAACACGAAATAAACAAATCAAAATGGAAGAGGAAGGCACGAATGCAGCCCAGGACCTCGAGTTTTCCAGGCTCCGCCACGAACTGCAACGTTCCAGATACGTTTTAGTTGCCGCTGCTGTTGCACACAAAAAAAATGAACAAATGAAATATTAAATTGGGAGTTTATTTCTCCTAATTGGTGTTCGTTATTACTTAGTTGATTTTGAGAGTTAGAGAAGAGTAAAACCAGAGTTCTTAATTTCTTACTAACGATTTCTTATGAGCTATTTCTCTTCTACTTTTGAATATTAAAAGTAACAGAACACTCTCCATTATTTATCCATAAAATACAATCAACATTTCTTGCGGTGTACTGTTGTTAGCCATTTTTGTGTGACTTAAATTGCATTTTATTTCTGCAACGTTGCAAAACATTTATTTACTTTCATGGTTTGTTGAGTATTTGCCAAGCCACAAGGAACTACTGCAACGACAAGGCATGAAATTCGCCAAGGATAAGGATGATGATGATGATGATGATGTTGTAATGATGACGATGTGGCAGAGGATGACGAAGCCAGAGTTTCAAACAGGAACGAGCGGAACTGTTGACTGCTTTTGAACTTGTGCGTCGTCGTTGCCGCCGTCGCCGTCGTCCTCGGCAATTGCATCCTTAGACAATGACGCACACATAGAAGAAGTCGGCAGGGAGAATGAGTTGAATTCACGGAATTGCAGACATTTTGACAAGCGACAGTCGTTTTTTTTCGGTTTTTTTTTTTGCGGTTTTGGTGAGGGTGTGTGCCTGCGCACTTCTAAGTAGCAAACGGATTTGGTGAAAGGGCTTCGGATTATTATTATTATATTTTTTTGTATGTATGCCCTTTTGCAAGGAGGGGATAAATAATTATAGTCGAAATTATGTTACAGACTTTAAAATCCTCTTATCCTTTTTAAGACACTTTTTTTTAAGGAGTCTCAACTATAAGTTATATTTTTAATAGAATAAATATTAGCAGGCTTTAATTAATTTTTGATTTTATGTTTCTATTCTTCTAGATTTGAGGTCCCACTGTGAAATTCCAAATTTAACTACTGGACAATTTGTATGTAAGTATTTTTAGCTACTTTCTTAAATATAATCATTGTTAACAAAATACTGCAATAGAATTTCTAACTAAAATTGATGAACTTAGGATTAAAATAGTTTTAAATACTAGTTAGAGTATACTAATCTCCACTAAGATGCTCTTAATATTTAATAAAATACGTTGGAAAATATTTCCCCAAGCGGATTATGAAGATGAAGATTTTTCAACACGCCAACGATTGAAATTGATGAGGCCTGTGCCTCGGATGCTTCCCTCTGCTGCCGCAATTATGCGCTAATTAAATGCTACATAATTTTTTGAATGCCGAAGACAACTAAAAAATGCATAACATATGTTGAGCAGCCCGAAAATGCTCGGATCTCGCCAGTTTCCAGTTCCCAGTCTGGGTCTGGCTTTAAACAAAAAAGAACCCAAAGAAACCAGGGCCCACAGCCGAGAATCGAGAGAGAACCGCTTTTGTGGCAGTGTCTGGGTGAATTGTGGCCTCATGCCTTGGGCTCGGGGCACAAGAAACAATTTTCAGGCACACACAAAGAAGCAGAAGCGGCAGTGGCAGCGGCAGCCATAACCATAACATGTTTTGTTATTAATTATAGTTTACGCAATGCAGGGGACAGGCCGAAGACAACAACAGTCACAGTCACTCAGGGATCGAGGCTGGCTGGCAGGCTGGCAGGAAGCTCGACTTGACCATGTGCTCCTCCTGCTCCTCCTGTTCTCCTTCAGCTCTGTCTCCGGCGGATCCTCCTCTTGGAAGAAAAAAAGAGTTCACTTAATTTGACGCACAAATGTCAGTCACAAGATGTTGTTGAACCGCGCCAGTTGTTCGGTCCGTGGGTTCGTTCGCCGTGCATGCCTGACTGCCTGCTGGCTGTCGTTACTTTAGTTGTGAAAATAACTCAATAACTAATCCTTTCTGATGGTGGACAAAAGGGTTGGTTGTTTGCCCAGGGCACTCTGAAAAGTCAAGGCGAAGCATGTGGCAAGAGAAGGCTTCACTTCACTCCGCTGCACCTCTCGCCTCACCTCACCTCACTCACCGTCTTGACAATAAAAATTATCATAATTATATTTAAATTAATATGCAACAAGGCCCCCGAAAAAAAAAAACACTGAAGCCAGCAATTTCCGCGCTCGACAAATTACAGGAAATGCCAAACACCCCTTCTGCTTCTAGCGGTGTGTTTGTGCTTGGTGTTAGTTCACAAACTGTTTATATTAATTAGGAACTTGGAGTAGCTTCACACTCCGTGAAGAAGACCATAGAAGTCGCACCCACGTTGGGGCAATATAAAATAACATTTATGGCACAACCCTAAAGGCAGGCGAACGAACATATGTATCTTTTATGGCTGATACACTTCAATGATTTCGTTTTCACACCTTTCAATCAATGAAGTAAAAAATACAAAGGGAAAGTTTATTATTCACAAAAATTTGGTCAATAATTTCCCCTTTGGACAAAGTAAGAATCAGTAAAATGAGTATATAAATGTATTCAAAAAAGGAATATATATAAGGAGTATTAAAGCACTTTGTAGAAGTAATTCTGCAATTCAGTTTGGCTTGATAATCCCGTTGAAGCTCAATGTCATTATCATGCCTCAAACTTCATCGAATGGCAGTCAAAAAGTTGTTAAGCCCACCGACAGACTGGCTATATAAGACTCTAAGCCCCTTTCGACTCGACTCAGTTCCAGCAAATCAAACTAAATGAGATGGAGGGGCAAAATTAATCCAAGCAGCAAGACAAATAACCAAAACTTGTAACAAATGCGTACGACATTAATTATGCAAACAAAAATAGAAGCCAGCAAGGGGGAGAAAGACAAAGAACCAGACTAAATCGTTCAGTTTGGCTTATCTAAATCATGAGAAGCATTTTAAATATCATTAATCATCGGAGGCTGATGAGTCAAACACGAGCGGGCAAAGCAAAGCAATTTTTAACCGCATCGGATATTGGAAACCGAATAAAATACAATTTAGCATAAGTTATGCAGAGTGTTTCGAATTAAATAATTAAAATCACATTGCCCGTATGTACAATTAACTTAATTATTTAATTTATGCCCACCGAGTACCGGAGTTGTCATCAGAAATGCAATATAAAAAACCCCCAAAAACTACAACAAAACATTTGCCCGCTCATCGGCAATTTTGTCGTTGTCAACTGAAATTAAAAATTTGCATAAATTTGCAATTGAATATTGCAGCAGCAGTGGCAGCAACAGCGGCAGAGGTCTGCGTGGGAAGTTGACAATATTAGTTTTTAATTGCCATATAAATTATAAATAAATTCACGCTTCTCTCGCTGAGGCCTTTCACATGGGAATAGTTTGCATAAATTAAATATATATATGCCACTGTCAGTGACTGAACTCGACTGAGTAGTGACTCGCTGACTGGCTGACTGACACCTGGCTAAAGAATTGTCCAAAAACTGTATGACAATGTAAATTAATTAAAATATTTATAAGCTTATTTGGTGGATGTGGCTTAGCTAATTGATAATTAAATGTCAAGTGCAGGGTTGAGAGGGAGGACAAACGGAAGCGACAGATGCAAGAAAAATATATTGAAAAATTTGATTCGATAAAATAAGAGCTACAGATATACACACACACTCTCTCTATTGTTATATAAATATTCTATATAATTCCCATTCTTTTGTGGTTCCCATCGTTGGGCAACTAAGCTCTTTTTGAAAATTTACCATTTAGCTCAGAGCTTCATTAGTTTAACCTCTAAATTTGTTTATTATTTATGACTTCCATTAGGCTTAACTGTTCTCCACCTATTTTTTCAGCGTTTATAACCATTTAAATACTGAATAAAAAGAAACAACAACCAATGAATTAAGCTATGTTTACACAACAAAATTCATGTTAGATTTATTGGTGCGCTTTTTTTATGTCATTATTGCTTTGGGCGCTGGTCTATAATTTATTTAATGATGCTTTTAATGTGGCCCGATTGGAGTTTTTGTTTTAGTTTTTGGCAGCGACAGTTATTTGCTCTGCTTGTTGCTGGCTGGGCATAATAATAGTGTTTAGTGGGGCTTCGGGCTATTTGCATTGCATTTCCCCGCCAATATGCATAATGAGTTTAATTGTTGTTGTGCCGTTACCTAATTGAATACATTAATAACAAAAGCGCATGTGTGTGCTTATGTGGATTACAGGCCGAACAACTCTTGACATTTAAGCCCCGTTTCGAGTCAAATTAAAAGCAAATAAAAATCAGAGACAGCCTGGACCAGGTTGCCGTTGCCGTTGTTGCTGGCCCCACATACATGGCCAAGAGTCAGCGATTTAGATAGCAATAAAATGCAGCTCACCTCACTGAACTGCACATGCTCCATTACCAATTCAGAAATCTTTAGGCCGCGGCAAGAGCAATGGGGAAGCATGTTGCAACAACCACGTCAACAACATTAGAGAAGTCACGAACTGCGGCAGGAACACGGCAACAGCAAGAGCAACTGCAGCAACTGCAGCAACTGCTGCAACAGCAACAGCAACATCAGCAGCAGGAGCAAGAGCAGCAGCTAAATTGTAAACATAAACAAAACATTTATGACTATTTACAGTTGAGCCTAAGACTTGAACTCCAACTGCCAGGAATAAGGAGTGGGAAGTTGTACGTGAGCAATATCTTCAACTGCCGAGCAGTGCACTGCTCCTGCTGCCACAGTAGATGTTGCTGATGAAGTTCAATGAGTTTTCGGGTGTGAAAGGGTCAATTGTGTAAATAATAACGAAAAACTGTGAACAGCAAACATCGACAGCGGCAGCAACATCGGGCCACTGCCACTAGCAACAACAACCATGGGGGGGAACAGGCAGCCGAAATCGAAACTGAAAAATATAGAGGGGAAAAACCGAAGGGTACGGGTCAAAAGAACTCATAAAAATATCACACGCATATAGGAAAAGCATTTGCGATAAGCATTGCACTATGCAAACAAACAAAGACAAATATAAACAGACACCGCGCACAGACACATGAGCAGAGAGCACCTAGAACCAGGTACAGTGGTCACTCAAACTACAAAAATTTGATACAAATAAATATACAAAAAATATATAATTTTAATAAATTTAAATAAATAAAAGGATGTGGCAATATTTTATTTAAAGAAATATAACCACCTGCAACATTAACCTTCAAGTTGTTGCAAGAATTGCGCTTAAAATTCCCAATTACATATTCAGAGGCAAATCAAGCAAAGGGCGAAGTCTGCATCAGTTGGCAAAATTACATCTACTATTACTTCTAATAAAAACCCCTTAACCACTTTAATAATTATAATTTTATCAACGATAAAGACACACAAAAATGCTTCTCAAATTAGGGCTATAAGTATCTGGCAACCAATATCTGTCAATTAGCGGGCGACCACTGTTTACAGTGAAGTTCAATTGCCATTGGAAAAAGGGATTTAGAGTCGGGGACATTGGGTTTTTATATTGGGCCAGACAGACTGCCGCTTTATTTTTTTTATGATGCAATTAAATATTGTGTTTAATGCATTTGTAAATAATAATAAATATAAAAAACATTTACCACGGCAATCACGATAATGCAGTCGGGGGGGAGGGTGGGGGAAAGGGAGGTGAAAGCAAATGGATAGCGATAACGCGATAATGAAGTTGAAGTTTTCAATGTGGATGGATGGGGGGAGAGTTGCTTTATTTGCCTGCAGGAAATCAAATTGCCATAAAAACTCGGTCTCTGTCCAAGCGTGGCTCATAAATGCATATAAATTATGACAGTAAATACGGCAGGCGGAGGGAGTCATAGAGCGAGTTAACTGAAGCTCATCTAACCCAAGCCCGGTCGGCCTTTTAGTCCAGCTGGTTGAGCATTTGACGGGGCAATTTGGTTTTATTGCAGCCGTCAATTGTCATTATAATCGAGCATTTAATGGCATCTGGCCCACATGTTTGTTCTTTGCTACTTTTTTTCTATCTCTTTCTTTGGATTTTTGAAAAAGCTGCCCCCTCTCTGCTAATTGATTTTGAAGTGTGGGCTACCATTTGACATGCATAATCGGCATTTAAGTGTCTTGAGCGCCAGCGTTGACAATTGACATGGAGATTAGTTTGGGGCGAACAATAAAAATGACGCTTAAGTGGCTTAGAAACTATAACGAATATATTGAGCTCCTTTGCATGTTGTCACATATTCCAGCTGGGATTTATGAATTTATTGCGTTCAAGGATTTTATTTGAATGGCTTTACTAACATTTTATAGGAGAAATTCACTGATAATCCTTTTTGCAATTTGTTTGTGGAGCTTATAATGTAATCAAAATTGCAAAGGTTTAGGTACATTGACAACTTGAAACATTGTTTATTCATTGCGATAAACTTTTAAGAAATTAAATGTTGCATTTAAAACTTGTACTTCTTGGATGGAATCAACTTTTTCCCTAACCATTTAATCAAGTATTTGCCTACATATGGATTACATTTACATCTTGGATTG
The DNA here is from genome assembly GCA_008042475.1 of Drosophila kanapiae. Classification (NCBI taxonomy): domain Eukaryota; kingdom Metazoa; phylum Arthropoda; class Insecta; order Diptera; family Drosophilidae; genus Drosophila; species Drosophila kanapiae. Next base: position 56,625 of record VNJM01003259.1, read on the forward strand.
CCCTAAAGGGGTCCTGCGAGTACCCTTTATCCTGCATTGCAATCAATGCAGTTTTTCCCCCTTCCTTATTTCGCTCGCATATTTTAAGTGAGTGCGTGGCAGGATGCAAGTCGAGGAGAAGGACCAACAATAGAGCTGTCAAAGATGCAAATGTCGAGTGTGTGCGTGTTTACTTTAGGTAGGGTTCTCAAACGATTTGCATCCGCATGCCGCTTCAGGGTTCTTTGTTTTTTTTCCCTGCTTCGCTCGAGGACCCTTTCCGTGCGTAATTCCGCCAAATTGGCCGGGTTAATTGCACCCCTCCACAGAGAAAGAGAGGAGGAGGAGGAGTGGGCTCAATGTCACATTATACTCAATCAAATTAAGGCTCAAGTTGACTCAAGTAATTAAATCTAAAACCAACAATTGCCGCACTTGAAACCTGAGAGCAAACGCAGGCACGCACACGCACACACAAACAAGGCAAACTAGCCGTAAATAGCAACAATTTTCATATTAATTTTCATAATTTTCCAATGCTGACAGCAGAGTAAACACAAATACACGTCGGCAAACAAAGGACAAGGAAACCGCCGGCGAGCGGTGGGGGTGGGCCAAGAACAAAATAAAAAAAGTGTAAGGGATACTTGGCAGTCTGTCCTGCGAGACGACGATGGGGGGTAAAGCTGAACCTTGGTCACTTGTTGGTCAACGACAACCTGCTGTGTCCCTGCCTGCTTTTGTCTGAGTGTTCGTATCTGTGTGGCGACAATTTGCCTAATAACCCAGGGCCAAACGGGGTACAGGGTTTGGTATGGGCGGACGTAGAAGGAGGAGTAGACTTTTCCGCCCTGTTTGCCTTGCCTTCTCGCCCTCCTGTTGCGGTTAGTTTGAACTGTTGACTTTGCGGTAAGCACTTTAAATTGATTAAGTTGAATTTGTCTAGCGGCGCCACCGCCTTGCGGTCTTACGGTCTTACTGTCTTAACCCACCTGCGCTGCGTCCCCATGTCTACTCTCCACGTACTTAATGCCACACAACTGCAGCTGCTGCTGCTGCTGCTGCTGCTGCTGCTCTTTGATTAATTCATGTGTGTGGGGAGTGTGGAGTGCGGAAGAGGGCCAAAGAGTCTGTGACTCCACAACAACTCGTGAGACATTAAAACACTTGAATGCCAAAAAACTTTGCAGCAATTTGTGTCGACTTGGCCAGAAGGAGTTTCAGCTTGAGCTTCAGCTTCAGTTCGACTTTGAGATCGCGCTCGACTTTTGCCTCAACTTCCCTGACTCTGCACTGAAAAGAAATATCCTTGAAAATTTTATAAATGCTAAGAGAAAGGCTATAAAGTGTATTTATTTATTAAGAGCAGCAAGAAAAGAGAATTGCTAAAGTACATACATAATTTTTGCTATGGAAAAATGTTTTGAAATATCAAAAGATACCCAAATACCTCAGTGTAGACTGTCACTTGGCCTGGCTGGCAAAAAACTTTTCAAGTCAAGCGTTGAAATTAAACTTTAGAGCGAAATTGTGAGTGCCCCAGACAACAAACTAAAGTTACAAGTCACACAACAAAGGCTGCTAGCAAGTGAGCGGGACAAAAGGGGCGATGAGTTGAATGTCATCCCAGCCGAAAATTAATTTTCCAACGCCCCGAAAGAACACCTCATCAACTTTGTCATTTTCTATATGTACATATTTTGCTCCACTTAAAGTTTTTGCACACCTTTAAGAGCGGCATGCCCCTTCTTTTGTTCACTTTACTCGCCTTCTTTCGAGCGATTTTTGTGCAACGTCATTTCATGCTCCAACACGACGAACTGACCAGAACTTGTAAACTGTGTTGTGTGTTGTCCAGTAGATGGCCCGAAATGAAACTTTGGCCGGCCGAACTAACCACAAGATTCCTCTGCTCTGCTCTGGCGTCTACCAAGGTGTCTCCCTCCTCACCGTCTCCAACTAGTTACCTACCTTTTGGCATCTCACAGCTCCTCACTCCCCCTGGCAATCATATCAAAGTGTCCAGTGGACATGGTGCCAGGAACTGCCTTGGACTTGCACTTTGCATTTGATCAGCACGAAACCGAACTCAGAAATGAAAGCAAAAAAGGAGTTTGAGGTTTTTGGGGAGATTTAAATATCGTAGGGAGATTTAATGAGTAAACGTGTACAAGTTATTATAGGTGGAAAGGGAGTTTGCTGTCTTGGAAATATAAAATAAAGAAGAGAGATTTAGTTGAAACTGGACATCTATCATTTAGTCTTAGGTTTAAATATTAGTAGGAAACGAAATACCAATTATTCGGTAATTATTTTTGAGATTTGGGATAAAAGCTAAAGATTATTTGCTTTATTTAATTCTTCTCAAGTCGAGGCTAGTTGTTTTGATAAAATATACATAAATTAAGACTCGACACACAGCAGGTTGATCTGTTTAATTTAAGCAAATAAAACGCAATTAATAAATAATAATTTAACAATTCCCAATCTTAAGTTCTCGATAATATCTTAATAATTTCTTTACTCTTTTGTCATTTTAGTTATTGGCTTGAAAGACACTGGCAAAGGTGTGGAAAGGAAATGGTGATATTAAATGTATAGGTAAGTTATATGATTAGAATTTTAATTAAGATATAAAAACAAGTAAAGGCGTCTCATTATTTAAAACAATTGAACTCCTCACGTTCGGTTTTAATAACTTAGTTTGTTTACTTTAATTAGCAGCCTTGCTTTTTATACAGTCTGAACTATTTTGTTGTATTATATAGGAGGCTACCACTTTGTTGAGCTCTTCTTTTTAATTCACTTTACCATTTGTTGGTTCTTTTCTTAAGCGCTGTAATTAATGTCTTGTGGCCCCAACGTCAAGTGTTCACTGTACCAGGGGGAGGAGTACTTTTTGCAGTCGCTGTAGTTGCTGCAATGTTGCTGCAGTTGAAGAGCCCACCATGTCTGGCTGGCTGGCATGGGCCTACAATCGACAACGCCTCCACACACACTCTAGATGCCACTTTCCGCCCCACTGTCCTGTTCCTCCACCTCCTACTCCTCCTCCTCCTCCTTCAGTGTGTCCCTATATCTCTCCATTTCGTTGTCGCCCGCCCTGTTTCAGTCTTGTCCTGATTCCCGCGCCCCAGCTACAATTGCAATTTGTGCACTTTACGCTGCCAGTTTGAAAATTGTGCACACACAAACACACACACAAATGATGGGAAAGTGTGGGCGGCGCGTGGTGAGGGGGAGAAGAGGGTACAAGTGAAAATTTTTGTATCTTTGCAAGTCGTCGCTCTACAGAGAAAAAGTATCTCAAGAGAGATTATCAGCAGTCATTCATTAGCAAAAAATATCCCAAAGATTATATATTTCTTGTATTAAAGTTTGTGGTTTTTAAGGAATCTCAGAAAAGTTTATACACTCAAGGTAGATCTGCATTATGTTTTATTTTTCTGCCAAGAATATGCATTAGAGAAGGTAAATTAATCTTTAAATATTCCGACATTCATAGTTTTATAAGGAAGAATATTTTATTAACTTCAAGTTAATACCTTAAGTTTTAAGGCCAAATAAAGCAAAAATATTATCCTCTGTGCATTCCCGACCAAATCTGCCCGTCATTGTCGTCGTTGTCGCCCGAGATGCAGCAGCGGTGAGCGTGCAGCTAGCTGCATGCCACATAGTTGCTTCTCACTTGAAAAAGTTGCTCATTTTTACACACTTTATTTTTGGTGCACTCCTCCGGCTTTCAGTTCAGTTCAGCTCAGTTTCGGTTGAGTTTGAGTTCGGTTCAGTTTGGTTTTTGGCTTCGTTCACTGCCATGTTCCCGAGTTGCCGGGGCTGCTTTTGTTGCACTTACAACTTGGAACATTGTTTCAGCACTTAAGCGACACACACAACTGGCAAACTAAGCAACCGGCAACAGCAGCAGCAGCAGGAGCAGCAGCAACAAGGTGAAAGAGGGCCCAGACGTGGAGATGGTACTGGTGGCACTGATTCAAACGCGGGTAGAGGGGGCATATCGGGATCGGGTTCGGGTTCGAGAGCCGGAGCAGATGAGCAGAGCAACAGCATTCACTTTGCCCCCCACAGAGATGTGTGTGCGCTCAAATGTTTAAACATTGTGGCAGCCGCAGGAAAAAGGCGGGGAGGGAGGACCCCGTAGGGGCGCTCCTCCAAAAGCAATCCCAAAAACTGAACTGAAACCCAAAAGCGAACCAATCCGCACACACACAGAACTATACACATATATACTGCTTTGTTTGAAGTTTGTCTTCGAATGGAAAACTTTTGTGAAAATTAATTACGAATTCGTGAGGTCAATCGTTTTTCGGTGATAATCGAGTGGGTGCCAAGCCCGGGAAAGGTGGGCAGTTTGCCTGCTGGCAAGGAGCGGGGAAGCGCAGAGAAGACAGGTTGTTTAAATGCGCCTTACAGCAGGGAGGGGAGGCTGCCCCATGGATGCCAGGCCGTGTGTGCCGCTGTGTGTGAGAGTCCGAGTGCATTTTCCAGCCACTCTGCCTCATCATCGGCACCTAAATGATGTTTTATGTGAATATCTCATATGGTATGTGTTGAATATTCTCTGCAAAAGATAAACTATGAGGAATTAACCTATTACTGAGCTTAGATTCCTCTAGAATAAAATTCGTAGAATAAAATTAGGCAAATGTAAAGTGCTTATTATTACATATTATTTATAATGGCTGCTTTTCTCTATTCAAAGCTACCTGAGTTACTTTAAAATTTGATTAGTTCATCATCAGCATTTCCAAATTGAACTTAATTATTTAATTTGAATTTTTAATTTGAAATAATGTGATTATCTCAGATTATATTGTCAGTTTTCTTTGCTAGTTTTGCCTACGGTTACCATATAATTGTCTTGAGACTATTTAATATGTATTTATGCTTTGAAGTTCAAATAAATTATTTCAAAATACAGCACTGCACTCTCCTTCAATTAAAATAATTTGTATAGCAAGTACAACTTACTTTTATATTTATTATAATAATAAATACATTCTTTATATGTTCAAGATCCAAGGGCATTCAAGGATTCGATTCCTTAAAGTTGTCCTTCTTGGTGCTTAGCAGTTTGTTGCTTGTTGTTCGTTTATAATTTGGTAATTTGCAGTTTCGCCATCGTCAACATTGTCGTGCCAAAGATTTTATAATTTTACTCACATTTTCGGAAGTGGCTTCTCCACTGCTGTTGCTTCTGCTGTGGCAAGCAGCAAGCGATGCTGCTGCTGCTGCTGCTGTTGCATTTTGCATAATTTTCCATTTGGCTGTGGCCTGGGCTTGTTGCGTGTCTGCCTTGGCAAGTCGTGAGGCGTAATTAAAGAGTTTATTTTATGATTTGCGGTTCGTTGATGCTGCTGCTGCTGCTGCTCCTCCTTGGCGAGGCTGCTGGTTCGCCTGCCACTGTTGCCTGGGTGGCCCGAAAGTCGAAGTTGATTTTCCAGATGAGCGTCTTTTTTCCCAAAGGTGCCTCGCAGCTAGTCGAGCATGGCATGCAGCAAAGGCACCAGCAGAAGCAGCAGAAGCCTTGGTACGGAGGAGAGCCAGCCTTTGACGTTGTCATCGCACTTGTCAGCAGCACGACATTGTCCCCCGAAGTCCCCACTATAGCCTCTATAATACCCTTACCACCGTACCATCCCATTCCCCATCCTCATCCCCGATAAACCGTTTTCCGTGTCCTTTGCCAGGCCCTCGAGCTATTCGACTCTTGGCTCGATGATTCTGCGTCGTCTTGTTTGCTTTGGCATATTGGGGAGACATCCTCGACAGGCACTAATTTTAACTAAATAACTTTGATGAGTTGGCTTTTGGGCCGCAAGGCTGAAACCTTTTGCTCCCCGAGCTTAACCTTTGTTTAACCTTTCTTAAGCTGCACTCTTTTTTTTTTTGTTCTTCTCTATATTTTTGGTGTTTTGTCCTAGTCCAGGCCAATCTAACATATTTGTTTAGGTGCTGCCTGGCTGCTGATGTCCTTTGAAAAGGATTGTGTTTGTATATTTAATATATTCAACGCACATATGGCGTCGAAATCAAAAAACCCCAGCCTAAATGCTTTAATTAAATGAAATCTCATGGTTTTTGTGACGGAAAGGGGGGGGACACAGATCGAGGGAGAGGTGGTTGGGGGGGGGGGGA